>SZWC01009749.1:82592-102640 GCA_023375785.1 Penium margaritaceum
CCCCCCCCCCAACATCGTGGACTCACTGATTCCTCAGCAAATCCAGGCCGAGGAACGGTTTCTGGACAAGGTCAGGTCCAGAAACCGTTCCGACCTTTCCCAAAAACAGATTATAATCGAAACACGAGTCCAAAATGATGACAGATCTAACCAAAAAAAAACAAGTTGAAAATGTTCACAATTCTTGTCCAACGGGTTACATAGTAATCATGAACCGTATACATGTATGAATGGTATATGAAGGTATCTTGAAAGGGTTGGAATTGAATGTCTGGATGTTTCATATTTCTGGTGTTGTACTATATTGTGTAAGAGTTGTGCACTACATCACCAATGCACTGTAGCATTAATGCACTGCAGCACTCATGAACTGTAGCACTCATGCACTATAGCACTATTGCACTATCCATGACATGTTTGTAATGAACATGTACCTGTGTATTTACCTTCATCAACAGATTATGTGTTGGTCTTTTGATGTTACGACGGTGCATGCAGTCTGCGAGGCAAAGCAATGCGAAACTTGCTGAGAGATGGACCATGTGAGGAATGGTTGAAAAACAATCCACTGCACCTAGTAAAGCTAAAGTTCAAGATCCGCTTGTATGCTGCGTATGGAAGACGAGCTCTGAAGATGGGCAGTGCTTTTGTGCATAACTTTACGATGGGTTTGAAGGCGGATCTGTGTGGCCTTTGGAGTTGGAAATGCTGGTGGACAAAATTGCGCAACATGGGGCGGTGTTGTGGCGACAACAACAAGGAGGCTTGACTGGCAACCAATCAGCAAGTCTGTGATGCTGTTTTGAAGACAAAAGGTGCTCCACCAATACATGGATGTGTGGCTTTGTGTGGGAGCCTAGTTTCTGGGGTCGAAATGGAACAATAAAAGTAACACAAAGTTGCCCTCTCAATCTTACCTTTTTTGGGCAAGGAGCATCAATGAGCGAGAGGTGAATGCTGCTCACAGATTCCAGTTATGGATTGGTCAAGTTGCAGAGGCAGTCCGTGAGGCCTTGGCCTAGTCACACTTCTACAACATGAGCGAGTTTTGGCAAATGTTGGGCTCCAATAAGGATGACCGAGTGAAGGCAAACCCTGTCAACTTCATGGGCTGGTGGGAGGGTGCTTCAAGTTGTCGAACACGGGTGAAAGAGTTGAAGCGTTCCTATATGCAGAAGTTCAACAACTTGGTGACCGATGCGGAAAGGGCCAAAAGAGATACCAAGGATGAGGAGAAGGATGTAAAGAAGAATGATGACAAAGGTGGGGATGGTGATGGGAAGAGAAGGAAGAGGTAGTGTGTCATGTTATAGTTTGGAATGCATCAGCTACTTTCCACATGTTGTATGCGTTGTCAAGTATGACTTCTTCTTACTGTTAAACACTGGTATGCATGGTTGTATGTAGTGATGCACTGTATGTTGATGTCAATAGCATGATCAACTGATGTGATTGTTTGTTGTTGGTCCAGTTTACAATTTCATTGTACCATGATAGTTGTTTAGCTAGTTACAGCGGTCTATTGTCTAAGTGAGTGATTGTTTTTGTGAATTTACAAAGGTGTATGCCATATGTTTTGTACATTTTTAAGGTGCATATATTGTAAAATTCATGATACAAGTTCACCAATGTGGAGCACATTACAGCCTCATTTTCATGAATGAACAAACACATGAAACTAGGAAGGTTTATGAAATTACTAACTGATATGTCTTTGTTGTACCTTTGTTGTTTGTGAACAATGTGTTGTACTATATTTGTTATTGTGTGTGCTTTGTGATGAGTTATGTGGAAGCAAAATTTCCATGATGAAGATGAAGAATAAAGCAAGGCATGTGTACAAGACTGTAATCAAAAGTTGACATGTCATGAATATATTTCATGGCCTTTAGTAACATTCAAAGTGAACGAAGAGTTCCATGTGTCAAATTTGTGAAGTACAGAAATTGAGAACTGTGGTTAATGATGGAGACACATGTTTGTACATAGATGAAGCCCTTACAATGGAGAGCATATCGTACATCATTCAAGATAACAATGTTAAACATCTTATCTCCATGTCATCATATAGATGGTGGCTTCTTCATGATATTCAAGAACATCTGACATGATCATGGTTTACAAGACAATATGCCAATTCGCCACGCCTTGATCAAAATGCCAGTTGTCTGACTTTGAGATCTGCAAGAACTATCACTGCCACCATCCACAGGAATGAATCATCCTTGCAAAATCCATGAGACGACTGCTCACTATGCATGTTGTACCAAAACTCAGCATGGCTCCCATATAGTGAGTGACCAGACGTGGCCATCATTTCACTGTACTTGTCACAACAAACGTAATAGATTGCTGATGCTGTAAGGACGACGGCCCAAGGTGCAACATCCTCTTCATTCTTGTTCCATCGTGTATGCAAAATCTGCAAAGGAACAATGAAAGGAAGTTTAGAGTGATGTAAATTCCCTTTAATTAATAAGAAGACTGATGTGACAAAGTGACTTTGTATGGAGTTGAATTAAAATCACATGTCTCCTATATGGAAACATTATTCACATACCGCGCTATACATTGATGATAGTTCATGTTTAGACGTTGAAGACGCGTTGTTGACCTTGCTAATGTACTTGGTGATGTGCCTCTTCCATGTCTCTCCATGTTTCTTTATTTCATATTTGTCAAGAAGAAGATTAGGATCATATGCGGATGAGGGAGGAGGTAGACCTGAAGATAGATTGAATGCTTTGACATAGGGTAGATGGATCATGAAATGATTGAAAATACGTCACATGGTCAACGGAAATCCCATTTTAGTAATCAAGTATATCCGATTCTCCAATACCTTTCCCATGGCAATTGTTCTCATCGCTAGACACCACATTCTTAGTTCCCATCATTTTGATCTCCACTATTGTTGACAGAGATTCCACAGGTTGCTCTGAGTGTCGTTGTATATCATCGTGCTAATGATTGACGCTGTTGTTCTTAACATGCTTACTATAGTGGTTGCCCTTGTGTGTCTGCCGACTTGAGTGTTGTTGTCTCCCGATGTGGTTGCTTTTGATTTCCTTTGTGTGTCCAATTGCCCCTGCAAGAGTCGTTGTGGTTGTTGCGGTGGTGGTTGTTGATTTCCAACGTCATTGATGGTGATCACCGCCTTTTGCCTGTGTGGTGGCCGATGTCATTGGGGAATTTCAGTAGTATCGTGGCGTGATGCAACATCTTGTGGTGCGTTCTTGGAGGGGCGTCATCATACCACGGACACCCGCGGTTCTTGCGTGTCCCAGGAATTTTCTACAAGGACTCCAGGCCTTAGATGGCTGGAGTCCCCGACAACGCGGGTTGCAGCTGTTGGAGTCCTCTTGTCGGCGGTGTCATCCAAGCTGTACGTACTATGGTGACTGCCATGAGAACGAGGTGTCTTCTGGACCCTTAGGTAACAAACATTGCAACCCGGCGAAACTTCAATTGCTACCCAAGAAAACGTTGGTGTATTGTCGAGCATGGAATTTGCGAGTCGTAGTGTTCGAGTATTATACGGTGATCGCAAAGTGAAAGCACTACCAAACCATTAATTATTCGTGTACACCTCTCATAGTTTGTGTTTTCCAAAAAATAGGTAGGGAACCTGTTGACAACCAGTTACTCATTCGACAAACACTTGCCAAGAATGCCCCAATGACTCATTGCAGGAAGCCTCGTCATTCTCGTACATCGTACAACACATGATTTACATGTGAGCAACGTGTGTAGCGTTCATTCGACAACATTTGTACATGCACCACGCACGATGACATCTGCATGGGAAGTATAGCTTGGATGAGGTTCTTGTCTACCTTATGAAAGTTAAATGGTCTTGTAGTGGGCAATGGCCACCCTAACATTTACGCCATTGATATAGGTGTTACTAACCATGTGGCATGTTGTGGTTGGTGGTAGTCGCTGCCTTTTTTAGCACCCTTGTTTAACGTGATATTCGATCCAAGAAGGTTGTATCAACAGCACATGAAAAACTATCGTTGCGTGAATGAAGACGGCGATGGCAAGAAATGCATTTAAGCATCATCTGTTTTCACGAAGACACTTTGAACCTCAACATGATACCATTTCATAATGTGATTGGTTGAACCTCAACTGGGATCCATTTGGAATCGTAATCTGTGTGTACAATGTGCATCTTTCGCGACGGACGGTGGCTGTCAAACGTGTTTGGCGGACTATGATTGGTGCATATACGTGTTTCCTGGAATTGTACGTAATGGAAACAATGGCACTCGTTCATCCAATAAGCAAAAACTTAACGGAGAATGGCCTATGTTGTCCAAGCATATCAGTGGTTGCACGATTCTAAATTAACCTCTGACACCATGGCATGCCACATATTCAACGTCAAGGTCCACCTCACGGATGAAGGGATTATCTCACTAGGGTCGCGTTGTGCTTTTAAAGTGATCCGTAGTCTTGCCACTGGATCACATTTACAATGTGTATCGGAGTGATGTCGTATACTTTGGACAAACTGCGCACTGATTATAGTCTGTGCAAAGGGCCCAAAGTACGAAGATAAATGAGGATGCATACAGGTTTGGATTTTCATTAAACAAATATGGTACCATGTCGACACCAACTTGTTGCTTTGTCTAACAGTTGACAACAATGCCTGGCCTTGGATAAGTTCATGCACTATTACCGCATCAATGACATAGAGCCGAGTAGGACTATTGTATATTCTACTCATCCACATGTTGACATTGTCAGTCAAAATTGACCAACAACATGACCATCGATAGCGCGAAGTATCTTCTTTGATATTGGACAGTTTACATGGAGACACTTCACAAGTAACCTTACAACAATAATGATTTCTAATGTCATTTTCCGTAGTACAAGATCAATCAACCCATACGAACACATTGACCGTATATCCTTTTTTAACATAATTATATCTCGTCTATATCCCAAAGCAATACTACCTTGGTATGGTGCAGGACTCATCCTCAGTTACAAGCGTAGTGTTCAAGTAAAATCAATTTGGGACTGTGCACGGATAAAAATGAGCGTGTGGTGTATGAATGTCTTACGTTTTTACTCAAGAAGCTTTAGACCTATTTTGTGTCGTATACAGGGGTAAGGGTTACTACATCCATTTTACATGTCTGACCATATCAGCTTGGTTAGACGAGTTGAAACCAACATAAGATGAGGTAGGTGCATCACTGGTGAACCTTTTGATTCACCGTGCCTTGGTGCCGGAGTCCCCGCTGGTTGCGTCTAGAGGACAGTGACATGCACCAAGAACCCGGTTGTCTTTGTAGCTTCACGACAGAATTTACTACAAGTAATGTTACTGCAGTGTAAAGAGTTCATGTCCTCAGCAAGAACCATGGTCTCCTCTTACTGCGCCAGTTTTGTTTGCAAGCCACAACGTTCACCTACATTGCTACTTTGAGTGGATGTTTTGTCATTCCAGGTCACACAACGCTTCACTAGTAAGTTGTTCATCCTAAACTATTTTATGTAATGCGGTGGTAGCATTTATGTGTTTTCATTCTACGACTATTGTTGTGTGAATGACATATGAGCAGTAGTTGATGGCAACAAGGCCTGTTTGCCTAATTCATATTTTAACAAGAGAATGCCATTCAAGCGACAAACCTGTGTTAGCATCACGTTGGTGGTGCCTACAAATATGTACACAGTTCTCTGAAGCATGTTTGTGTAAGTCGCACATTTCTCCGAGTGATAGTCACTCCCATTGTATCGAACATATTGCCCCATTTCCTATTGGTTTCGTACAGTATGGCCACTCTTGAAATACAGCTACGCAGATCAGTTGACGTCTTCTAGGTTTTGAGCCTTACTTCCCCAAGACGCTGGCCAGTTGTCGGTGTAGTACCGTACCCTGCATCAATACCAGCATAAGTATTGCATTCAATCACAAATTTCTCTACGTTGTTGCTGTGTTAGTGATTCACATGACGTCAAATGTCATAGCTGTCCTACATCATGTAGTTTAGATCTCAACGCAAATTATACCTTTTGTAGAACGCATCATCCACATTCATTTCTGGCGTCCAAAAAGAAGCGGAGACGTGGTGTGATGGCCATGTTTAGGGCCCAAACAAGGCTAAAGCATATCACAATTCCACATGGGTCGGATAGTGAGTCATCAATGTTGTGATGAGGTTGATTCAATGTGCATTTAATGGTAACTCTTTGTACAAAAGTATGTCCTTGCACATGTTTAAAATAGAAGACCGTCATGCAGATGCGAGGATAATGATATCAACGTTTGGTGGGCATCACATTGCTTTGTTCTGTGAACTTGCCTTCCTTGCCCATGGTGAGAATTCCACAACATGTGCGTCCTATGAAACTTTTATGTGTAGGAGTAATGTGTGGGGAGGAGTCGCTCAACATGTAATGTTCAGTGCAATGCAGAGATGTTGCAGCTTTGTGTGGGACATTAATCGTTCATTAGTGTGCATAGTTGGTGAGCAAAATGCGTGCAAGAGTAATAGGCATCTAATGATAAGCAATTGTCACTTTGACCATTTGGCTGAGAGCCATAGTAGCAATTCATTCATTTTCCAAACACCTTTGTCCGAGCTTTCTTTGAAAGAAATTCCCAGTGAGAATGTCGTACGATACACAAACGTTTCCTTTGGCCTCCTTGATGAACAAAAATTGTCATGTGTTGATGATGACTATTCTTCTTTAGTACATTGTGATCGCACTTATCTTTACAATGAAGTGCATGATTTTTCAGCATTAACCTCTCCTTCGTCAATAAGAACATTATCTCCGTTTTCTTATGATTTTCCAAGTCGCATGATTCTACGCTCCATTATTCGAGATGGAAACTGTTTGTTCCGCGCACTCTCATTCTCCTTACAAGGAAATCAGCGTGAACATGTTCAAGTTTGTAGAGAACTGGTAATGTTTCCAGCCTCCCGTTTTTCTACATTCCGTGCAGCTTTGTGTACAGCTCATGCCCAAAGTTTTCCAACTTCATACATGTATATACGGTACATGTGTAAAGAGGGGACATGGGGTTCCTTTGCTAAACTTTTGTTAGCTGCACATTTATACAGCAAGGTCTTTTTTGTATGGCAAAAAAACAAGGATTGTTTCCACAATGTTTTTTTTCCAAAAAATGTACATTCCCCACCCTTTCATGTGAAGTTCACAAGCAGACACTTTGTGATTTTCACATAAAAAAACAAGGGGTTACTGTATGGATCAGCAGTGCTCCCTCATACATTTCTTCAACGTGAATTCAATCCAATAGCTTGTGACATGAGTAGAGTGTTGAATATTACACAGATGTCAATGAGCCAAATGTTACAATGTGTTGATCATGTAAACGTGAATTCTATCCATGGGTCACTTGTTCAGTTCGCATCGTCAAAGGAAGTAAAGACTGAATGTAAAAGGACCAAACACACATTTGGGAGTTCAAAATTGGTTGTGAAACCAAAAGGACACACCGGGCGGTTTACTAATCTCTTATTGGATGTGCTAAATGAGAGCAACGTGTTCTCCTTATCTTTTGATTCAAACAGAATACATGTACGCAATCCCAAACTCTTGGCATTGTGAGAGCCATGTCCACATCCATTGAAAACAGATCTGATCCTCATGACCCACATTCTAAACGACAAAGAAAATGTAGAAAAGCACATGTATACGAAAACATTGAACAAGGCTTTCACAAAAGGTATAAAGAATGTTGTCTGGATGTGACAAAAAACATGTTGATGTATATGAGGTTAAGCAAACCAAATCGGTCAAATGTAAGTGCATTGTTGTGTCCAATCAATATTGTGGATTTATGAGTCTAGTGGCTGCCCCTGTAGTGCGTAAACATTTACTATATACATACTATGGACCCGCGTTTTGGTACAAGAAAATTTTGTCAACTTACAACACCTGTTCATACAAGATGGAATGGTAATTCAAAACGCAATATTTGATATCTTGATCCAGAAGTATCAAGCACCACCCCCTTTTTCAATTGTTAGAACGATCAATGTTCATGCAATTGAAAACGACACAATGGATGGTCCATGTTTTCCTCTTTGTTCCAGTCTCATGTTGTTCATGAATCAACTATCTGTCTATAATGACACGATTGATAAAACTCAGCATGTGTGTCCTCTATGTGATTCGTACATCAAACAAGGAGCTCTTCCTCCATTCAGTAATAACCAAGTTTTAAGCATGAATGATGTCTCGCATGACGTTTCTAGCCTCTCCTTCCTCAAGGAGAGATTAGTTTGCCCTTACATGCCATTCATGAAGATTGAACTAGTGTGGCATGGTCGCCAAAAAGAGCTCAAGGGAGGGATATCAAACTTTCCTTTGGAAACAGTCAAGTTGGTGACAAAGTTACCTTGTCCACAATCAATGACAGAAACCATATGTCTTGCACTGAAACGCAAGATGTCATATCATACATCCGCCTGGTCTGACAGTGTAAGACTTGGCATCATCATCAAAGCTTTGCAGCATTTGGTCCACAAGTCACCCATCTACCACAGACAAGGTATTGAAATGACAATAGTTAAAGTGGACAATCTTGTATCTAAGCTACAAACATGAAATTCACAAAATGAAAGGCAAAAAGATAGCAAGAGAAACAATGACAAAGCAGAAAAAAATTGCGATAACATTTTTGAAGATTTTGAGGATGAACAGCTCCAACAAACCATGTACTTCACAGAACTAGTCATAAAACAAATCTCAGATGGTCTCCTTGTTATAGCGCCATGTGAAGGAAAGATACCAACGTACATTGTTTTCCACAGTGACATTGAAGAGATGTGTTTCCCAAGTTGATTTGGTGGCCTGAAAAAAGAAAGGCAGATGTAACACAAACTTTTTCCGAACCAGCATGCAATTTGTCAGTGCCCTATTGAAGAGTTGTCAAGTGGGACTTATTCAATGAAGATCGTAGGTTTGCCCTTTTTCATGAAAACATATTTTTCATGTTTTACATCTGCCAAATGCTGACAATCCGTGACATCTCATCACTGCGTGCACGACAATTAAGGCAAAAGAGGATCACTAGAGGAAACCTGCAAAATCTGAAAGAGAGAGTGCAATTACTGGAAAATAATATGATTTACAATGAGTTAAAAAGATGTGTGGGGCAATTGCATATTGAGACCACAACAAAAAGGATCTCTTTGCCTTTTTGTGACAAAAAAAACATAATCCAACATTCTTTTTCTCTTTAAGTATGCCATACACTCGCTACCCAAAGCTATTGCGTATTCTTGCCATGCTGAATTGGACGAAGTTGTCAAAAGTCAAATATTGATATGCTCTCATATGAAGACAAAGCAAAACTTAGTGCAAATGATCCAATCACGCCATCACAATATTTTCATCATCATCGCAAACGTTTCTTAAAAAATGTCATCATGACAAAAGATGGGATTGTTGGCGAAGTTGAAGACTATTTTGGCATTGTGGAATTTCAACATCGTGGTAGTCCCCATTGTCATGTGTTGCTGTGGGTGAAATACACTCTAGATGTAGAGGTGAACTTCCTTGACAAGGTCATTCAATGTGTTGACCAGTACATTACGACAGACCTCGATGAAATTCCCAACTATCTTCAAATTGTACAAACGCACAAGTGCACTTTCCGTTGTAGTAAACAGAAAGGTTCCAAGACATGTGCGTTTGGATTTCCGCATCCATCAACATCAGCGACTGTCATACTTCTTCTTCTTAAGGAAGAGACATCTGAGCAAGAGAGGAAACAACACAAATTGACCTTTTCAAAAATGATTGGAACTCTCAAATGCATAGCTGACGACATTCACTACAAATAGTTCCTCCAACTATGTGAAATTTATGAAGGCAAATACATTATGGCCATTCTTTTGTCGTTGCAGGGTGCAACACTTATGTAGAAACAAAAAACAATACAGCAAAATGTGAATCCATTCAACTATGTTGTTTTGAAACATTGCAAGCCATATATGGACATACAAATGTGTATTCATCCATATGTTGTGGCAAGTTATATTGTGTCATACATGTGAAAAGGGAACATATTGATGAGCAGGACATTGAGATCAGTTATGGATGCATTGAAAAATCATGAGGGCAAGGAAAAGATACAAACACTAATAAAAAATTTTTGGAGGTCGCTAATCCACAATCACAAGGTAAGTGCACATGAAGCAATGACCTTGATGACAGGCATGCCATAGAGGTTTTCTAGTCACAGTTTTGTTTTTGTGGTTTCTAGCACAAGAGAAAAAATACTTCATGTTGTTAAGCCAAAGAAAGAACTTGACAAACTTCATTTTGCATCAAGATATTTCTTCATCTAGATTGTTGCAGTTACTGAATACGAGAGGAGACCAATGGAACTTGAAACAACATGTTTTGACGGCCTTATGCCAAAGTACAACTAAACAAAACAAGACATGTTTTCAAGGAATAATTTGAACCAAAGGAAAGAGAAAAGGAGTTTTGCGATGTGAATAATGACATACAATTGTCATTTCCTGCACCAAAAATGGTTACACCAAACACTAGCCACATGACAGGGTCACAAAGAAATATTTTTGTTTTTGTTAAAACTTATACATCTCGCAAAGTTTCCAAAATAATCATATGTGTCAGCTACCAAGCACACAGGGATGATTACCTCTACAAACAAGAAAACGTTTTCTTTTTTGTGCCCTTTCAAAACGAATATAGACTAACACCTCAATGGGTTATTAAAATGTTCATTGAAAAAGAAGATGAGATGAAACAGAGGATGGAAGAGTGTTCACCCAAATCATCCAAATGGGAGAAGGCTTTAAAAGAATTTGAATCTTCCCTGTGGGCATCGCACAAAGCAATGGATAAAGACATCACTCAATGTGGGACTGGGAGTCAAATAAACAAATACGAATGAGGAACTCAGAGTGAAATATAAGCATGTTGGTTGTCACATGTTTGCCGACTAAGCTGAAAGTGACAACAATTTTTTCACAATGAATTCCAAAGACCCCGTCAAAGTTATCTTATCAAGGAATGTGCATTTGTTGATGACAATATGCACAAGGTTTGTACAGGAAAAGAACCACTCAATGTTATTTAATCTGGTGGTTCTGGTGTTGGAAACTCCACCGTGATTCATGCTTTGTATGGTCGTCTCTTGCGTTTCTACAATGCTACCCCAAACAGTGACCATATGATATTAAAAATACTAAAACTAGCACCAACATGTGTTGCTATGTTCAACATTGATGGTTTTACTAAACATCACGCCTTCAACCTGACATGTAAACAATCCTTGTATACACCTCTGTCGTCTGAATCAAGACAATCACTGGTCCGTCAGTTGGGGTCAGTTGAATTCATCATTTTGGATGAAGTGTCAATGCTTGGACCACGTATCATGCATTTTGTGGACAGACGGATCCAAGAACTGAAAGGGGAAAACTCGGCATTTGGCAGTGTAAACATTCTTTTTGTTCGTGATACTTTCTAGCTGAAACTAGTCCTTGATGGTTGTTCTTTTGAACCTTTTCCAGATCTAGACAATGATTTCTACCTTTCTAACATTTCATCATATTTCCCTTGGTCTCTTTTCACACTTTACGAGTTACATACCATTATGCGCCAACGTGATGGCTCATTTGCAGAAAATTTGAATAGACTACGTGAAAACAACTGCACTCATGTACATCATACGTTTTTTAGATCAATGCTGGTTGATCATGAAAAAAAAACTGAAACCAAGGGGCATGCTCTACCTTTTCACAGTGAATGAGAAAGTTGATGCACATAACTTCTCTTTGTTCCATGCCACATCAAGTATTGAATTCATATGTCATGCATGAAATTCATACATAAGCCATGGAATGGGACAACGTAACAATCATCCTTTGGATGAAGCTGGGGAAAACATACAACACAATGCAAATCTTGCTAAAATAGATCGTTTTCATATTCGATGTCAAGTACAAGTCATCTTGAATCTGAACACTAGTGATGGTCTTGTGAACGGTGCAACAGGATTTCCCCGCCATGCCTCGCGCATCAAGAATGAAGTCATTACATTCTAGGTCGAATTTCCAAACAAATCTGGTGGAGAAAAACAACGCAAGAAATACCACACCCACATTGTCAGGGAGAAAGTTCCACATGAATGGACGCCAATCAAACGAACAAAGAAATCCTTTATGGTAACAAATAATGACGGCATGGAAATGTCATGTAGACAATTCCCACTAGTACACGCAAATACAATCACAGTTCACAAGGCACAAGGGTGCTCTTTCCATGAAGAAGCCTTTGTTGAATTGTCTCGTTTTCAATCACATCACATGTATTACATTGCCCTTTATCGTTTCTCAAACGCATGGTACATTCATCTTGGTCATTATGACGAAGATGAGATCAAAGTGTCCACAAACATTATTGAAGATATGAAATGCCTACATGGACAGAACATGTTTTGTTGTCTTCCAACACTACATTCCTTATGTACACAAGATGATTTCAAAAATTACTACCACAACATCTGAAGTTTGCACAAACATGCAAGAAACATGAATTGTAGACATGAACTACAAAACACAAATTCCATCATCCTATCAGAAACTCACCATGACAAACACCTTACATCCACTCTTTCACATCTCTATGGAAAAATGCACAATTCTCCAAAGGTGTGGTTGGAGGTCTTTTCATAGCAACTTCATCTGATGTCCGTGTGCAACACCATAATGGGGATGGGTTCAAAGCCATGACATGGTCTCAAGACATTGCTCTTAGGTCATCAAAAGAGATGTGTGCCTTCTATCATTCCCCAAGCATATCCCCACTACCTTTTCCATAGTTTGTGCAGATGTTTGCACACAGTACGTCTCTAATTATGCTTATTGGCAATATAAACATTGATGTTGGTACCAACCTTCCCTTGCAATTGTAGTATCTGAGAGACAAAAAATTCACATTGCATGTTGGCTCATCTACACATGAAAATGGTACTTCCATTGATCATGTATGGAGTAATCTAATGGACATGTCAATACATTTTCATTTACAAGAGACATACTTCTCAGACCATTTCCCAATGGTCATCATTGTAAAGAAATGAGACAGTACAAGTTGTTCATTTCCACCCTAGTTCACCGAGTCAAGTCTCATATGGCTCATATACGGTGTATAGTCATCTTGATCTTACTGTTTCTACTTCCAGATGTTTCCTTCATCCGACATTATACATGTCTTTCTTATTGTCAGTCTTATGATTTTTGTAGATTTCATCTTTGACATGTCTCACATGGATCACTTTCCATATGACAGTTCCTCCACCACCAATTGTGGATAATAGAAAAGACCGAAGTATTATTCTTGTCCATGCAAAATGTGCATACCAATTAATTTCTTGTTTTCATCACATCTTACAGACCACAACTCTCGCAGTCACAACTGGTAACAATTGCTATCTTGAAGCCAAGATTCAGAAGGTACCACTTACAGGCAATGGTCATGAACATCAACCTGCCTTTGGGAGAGAAGGCCGAGATTGATCCTGAGGTTTACCTTGCCAATCGCTCTGGTAATGTTATCCACCTCAAAGCCCCATTATACATACATCATGTGGACCAATCTGACAAAGAAAAAAAGCATCTCATGGAATCTTTTGTTGACAGTTGGAAAAGGTGGTCATTTTACGACATGCATGACATCATGATGGCATCAACAAGAGAGAGGTATTTACGTACATCAACCAATGCCATGCACATTTTAATCAATAGCTCAATCTACTCGCATGCAACACTACATGCAGGTACTCAACACTTGGTCAGGACTACACTCTTGTGTGGACCATGGGCGAATCATGTACCACTCTGATGAAGCTTATGGAGGGCGAGGTGGAGGAGGTCTTGCAGGCACTGTTCAATGATATCATGACACGCCCTTCCCTATGACGCTTCATTCCAACAAGTCAATCACCTGTATGTAAAAGTGACATCTACTATGTTTAGAATGCTTGAGTTTTGTCATTTTGACTTACATAGTTTCCTGTCATGATGCATTGCATCTTGCATTGGCCATTGGTGTTGTGGATGCAGCTGAGGCATGTACACCCACAAAACAAGACTTCACCATGTATGCTAATGAACAGGCTCTGGTGGGACAAGCCTAGGGCCAGATGATGCCAAAGATAGAATAGTACCTCAACAAGGACAAGGTCGTGGCCATTGATGCAATGAACTACAAAGATGGACGTGGGTATGTGTTCAATAAATATATACTCATTAATTAAAATTCACTACATCATCCATAAACAATTGAATTCATATCTATTTGTGACTTCGTGCAAGTCTGCCATTCATGAAATTAACAAAAAAAAAGTGATCAAAATGATACAAGATGATGTAGACAGGGTACGAATTCTTATGATGCGTGGAATCTTCAGGTAAGTTTTCATGCATACATACAATGAGCTTATGATGGTATGAATGTACAAACCTTCACACCCTTATACCATGCAGGTTTGATTTCACATGGATTCTCCTGAGGCATAGCCTCTAGAGCACTTTGATTGTCATCATGAGCACCAAGATAACCAATCTTCGTTATTAAGAAGTGACGGAGTGTTCAGGTGCAATTGAATATGGCAGCAAGTGTACCAACAAGATCTTCTTTGACTGATTCGACAAGACGTATGTGTGTTTGGAACATGGCACATTGGATTCACACCTAGGATTACTGATGGTGACCCTCCATGCTGCAGGTGAGCAAGATGCCTATGTGCTGGATTGATCTGAATGTTTGAGCTCATATACTTTTGCTAGACGCATAACAAACAACTAACATTTTTAGCACAGAAGATCAAAACACGATCGTTTTGGTCATTGCGCCTTGTAGGAAATTTTCCACGTGTTATCATCTGTGCCGGAAAAGAGACATGAGCAAGTAACATAGTTTGAAACATCTGCCTCTGTTGGCTCCGCAGAATGAACGGCGTCAAATGAACAACCGCGTTAAGAACCGCGGCCATAGCTGATCGTCGTAGCAAACGGGGAGGGTTTTTAGTTACGTCGTTCATTTCTGCTCGTCGTAAGTTACACGGATCAACACAAAATGTCCACGTGGCAGAAGTACACACTGGTACGCTGGGTGAGGTCATAGTTTTTTGTCCAACCCCAAACAAACCCAGCGTGCCACTCTAGGTTTCAAGTGGGTTCGATTGAAAACTATATAGTGAAGTGCTTGCTGTCTATTCAGTTACATGTTTGGTGGTGGTGTTCAACTACTTTAAGTAGAAGACACCTGCCACCAATTCTCCGCCAGGTTTTCGCCTCGCGGAGATCTGGTGGCAGATGTTTCCTACTATGAATAGTAGAACAACCTCCGGAAAAGCTTGAACACCGTGCATTGCACGGGTTAGGTATTTATTTGTTTTCATGGGGAGCGCTGTAGCTTATGGCTTTGGAAACAGTCGTGCTTAACTATGACCATTTCGGCTCCCGAGTTTCCTCAGATTCATATGCACGTGGACATCTCGCTGCTGTAGCGAGCCGCTTATGCATCCTCTTCCATCAACGTGCAAGAGTCTCCCCTGCAAAGAGAGGGAGCCTCTCATAAGGGGCGGTGTAGATGTAATATGTTTGTCAGGCTACTGCATCGAGCCACGTTGCTGACGTTGTCTATTCGCACTGACCTTGCATGGACACGGGATTTTACTTTTCCAACCTCGGGTCCTTTTTCATTTGTCACAACCAGCCTTGAAAGAGTGCTCTACGTGACGCCATAATCGACTTCTCGTGGTGTCCCAGGACATCGGTCCATTTTGACATTATCGAAAGAACTTCTGGCAACTTCTAGTCCATTTTGCCAACGAAACTCGGCTTTCGTCGAAAGGAAACCTCTCAACCCCCAGTACAAGAGTCCCTCGCAGGATCCCCAACGTGAACACGAACCCACAACACTCGATTCCTACAATGGAGCCGGAAATGGAAGAATAGCTTTTCCGACATTGAAGTTACACGTGTCTCGCATTCCCTCAGCGGCCACATATCCATCCGAACGCCGAATCAATGTGGCCACGAAGGACGGTTTAGGCTAAGCGGCTTTTTTGTCCCGACCGTGTTAGTGCAAACCAAACCTGAAACTTTATTTGCCGCGATCGAAGCTATTGAGCATACAAGACTGAGCAGAGGAAGAAGCAACAAAAACCAGGGCTTGTTTTCGGCACGCGGTTGCCGATGCTTCATATTTTCGGGACATTTGGGCGCTGTGCCCTCGAAACAGACGCTCAGACTGCAAACCTATGGACGTGCAACGGTCGTCGAGCTTTAACTAGCCATCAGTGAGCACAAATTCTTTGCAATCCACCATACAACATCGGTCATGTTTCAACAGCTGCGATCTGGCACGTTGAACAGTTCCGTCATTTTTGTCCATAATTTCTGCCCGCGGCATGTCAACGCTCATTGTAGGTCGGCACGTTTCCGTTAGCAAATCTTTAGCCACATCTGCAAAGTCCTCGATGGGGTTAGCTGATGGCAAAAAGATTGTACTGTGGGTGTAAAATGTTTGTCCTTCGATGGGGATACTTAAAACTTAGCAGCATCAACCCACTTCTTGAGTTACCCCATCGGGTTCTTGTAGAAGAGAACCGCGAAAACATGAAGGTCGACAGACCAGCAAGAAAACACACCTGACGCATTCAGCAAACGCCAAGAAAATACAGAGTCAAAGCTAAACAAGAAAACATTCGACCACAACAATATTTCTAAAGTTATATCCACTTCACATTGTGAATATGGTTGTACCAAATTCCACTAAATTGTTTCTGTTTTGGCACTAAAGCATAGTCAACCATGATTATAAGAGGCTGCACTAGCACAAAAAAATTACATATCTCATAAAATTAAAGAAAGAATTTGATTCCATACTGATTAACTGAATTTATTCTTCCTCTTACTCTTTACGAGGGTATGACCATTTACCCATCGATTTCCCGATAGATCCACCATATCCACGTATCGCTCTTCAACAACCCCGTACCCAGATGTCAAAGAATTTTTGTCTGCCATACCACAGGCTCACTCTTTTAAGCCGCGATGTCCATTGACTGCAGGAAAAGACCCATGTATCCACTACGTTTCATTTAGAAAACGATATGTCCACACCGATTTTGACGCTCTTAATCACTTTTCGCGAACAAAACCTGACGTCATTGGTCGTTATGAGGTGCGCCCCCAACAGATGGCAATTGCACTTGAGAAGTAAAGGAAAATAGTACATGCAATTTTTGTGCCATACAGACAAAGCAAATTTCATCGACATGACGAACTTTTTGCACTGTAGTTGCGAGGCGTCCTATGAGCATCTTTTGGGGGGGTTGTTCTGCAAATGGATGTGTACTTTGGCGGGCGCCGTATGTAAAATAAATTTATATTTGGAAATAAAGAAATGAGATATCCATGATCACTTGGCTCACAGGGGTTGACATCTGAATCCATGACGTCTAGTAACTTTGCGTGGTGGTTGTCACAAGAACATGACGGGGTAATGAACCCTATAGTCGACATCAATCAAGAGCAGGGTCCAATGCAAGACCTAAGGACAACATGAACACGATTCGATTGACGAGGATCTCCCCACAATTTGATGACATGAAGTCTACATGTTACACAAAATGGACATACTGGTATGTGTTCGCGTGGTTTGACGGTCTCCTATACATTGATGGTGACCCTGTCAATGTGTGACACTAAAACACATTGAGTTGGCGCATGGAACGTCGCACAAATGATGCATAATGAACGGTGCATAGGACAGTTGAGACAAGCTTGACAGGCTGGCGGTTACACTTAGTGACAGCCAACGAGTCCATGGTGTCGACCCTTGATATCCATTGCAAGTGCGGATGTGAATGGTGGATTTTGTAACAACAATGTAGGTCCTCTTTGAATATGAGCAACAAGTACATGGTGTCTGATGACTTCCAAGCGCACACATTTTATCCACTCGAAATGTAACGGATATTTGGTGGGGTCATTATCATGTTACATAATCAAAAAAATACTATCTGACATTGTTATTTTCCTACAAAAAAGCAACGTCATTAAGTGGCAGACAGTTCCCCAAGCAGGGGTAGTCGTAATTTACAAAAACAAAAGTATAACATTTTACCCAAAAATGCTTACCCCATGTCCACTTCTTTCAAATAATAACGCCATACCGGTATTCAAGAGTTAAAAGTCTGTTTTGATCATAGGGATGTTAACAACAAGTCCACTAGACATGGGGTGATTCTTTTTGAAAGTGTTGGATATGGGTGACATGAATATCTGCTCTTGGACATGGGAGGGTCCACCCTTAGAGAATGTAGATATGCAAGGTAATTTAACCTACATTTTATGCATAAACTCCTCCATATTTCATTCCCTACATTCTAAATTACAATATTAATATTTCCAAATCAGGTTTCTAAATATATAAGAATAGAAAACTGGATGACAAAATAGAGTACTTTGAAATTAAACGTTTTTGTTTAGGTAAATATGATTAATTAGTTTTCAAACATGTATATATAGATCTATAAACACATTATTTCAACATACATCCAGATATAAACATACATGTAGATTGAACAAAAGATAAAAAAAATATACATACATAAATATAGATATCTATACACTTGATATAGAAATACAACTACATATAGTTTTTGATATGATTATACATATAAGTCACTCGTACATATCGATATAAATATACATATAGATATAGATATAAAAATGGATATAGATATAGATATATATAGACATAGACTTGGATATGTATACAAAGATATAGATAAAGATATTTATACAGATGTAGATATAGATATAGATATAGATAAAGATATGAATAATAAAATAGATATAAATATAGGTATGAATATAGATGTAGATGAAGATATAGATGTAGATATTGGTATAGATATAGATATAGAGATGGATGTAGATAAAGATATAGATATAGAGGTGTATAGATACAGATATAAATATAGATTTAGATTCAGATATAAATATGCATATAAATATAGGTATAGATATAGATAAAGATATAGATAAAGATATAGATATAGACATAGATATAGATATAGATATAGATATAGATGTAGATATAGATATAGATATAGATATAGATATAGATAAAGATATAGATATAGATATAGATATAGATATAGATATAGATATAGATATAGATATAGATATAGATATAGATATAGATATAGATATAGATATAGATATAGAAATAGATATAGACATATATATATAGATATAGATATAGATATAGATAAAGATATAGATATAGATATAGATATACATATAGATATAGATATAGATAGAGATATAGACATAGATATAGATATAGTTTTAGATATAGATATAGATACAGATATAGATATAAATATAGATACAGATAGAGATACAGATAAAAACAAAGATATATATATAGATATAGATATAGATATAGATATAGATATAGATATAGATATAGATATAGATATAGATATAGATATAGATATAGATATAGATATAGATATAGATATAGATATAGATATAGATAAAGATATAGATATAGATAAAGATATAGATATAGACATAGATATAGATATAGATATAGATATATATAGATATAGTTATAGATGGAGATATAGATATAGATATAAACATAGATATAGATATAGATATAGATATAGATGTAGATATAGATATAGATATAGATGTAGATATAGATAGAGATATAGATATAGATATAGATATAGATATAGATATAGATATGTATATAGATATATATGTAGATATAGATATAGATATGTATAGATAAAGATATAGATATAGACATAGATATAGATATAGATATAGATATAGATATAGATGTAGATATAGATATAGATATAGATATAGTTATAGATATAGACATAGATTTAGATATCGATATACATATAGATATACATATAGATATAGATATAGATATAGATATAGGTATAGATATAGATATAGATATAGATA
>SZWC01009750.1:79133-101031 GCA_023375785.1 Penium margaritaceum
CCCCCCCAACCCCTCTCCTCTCCCATCCCCCAGCCCCCCAACAGGCACCCCATTTTCTAATAGTGACCATAACATCACATAGCACACCAGTTCACTGAAAGCACAACAGGACAAAAATCGCAAAGAGACAAAAAGACCAGACAAGACAAATCACACAAGGAGACAAAACAGCAGAACACGACGAAAACAGCACAAGCACAAAGCACTCACTCGAGGGCTTCCCCAAACTGCATGGTGCCCAAACACAGCCGCGACACCATGAGGTCAGAAGCTCCTAATCTCACCAGCTCCATCCGCCTCCACCTTCTCACTCCTCCCTCCTTCCCCGTCCCTTCCTCCTCCACCTCCACCACAAACTCCCTCGTCAGACAATGGAGCTGCACTCAGCGACGCGGCCTTCCCTGCGTGCTTGCTTGTCCGCTCCTCTTTCCCGTTCCCCCTCTCCCCTTTCCCGCCCCCTTTCCCCTTCCCTCCCTCTCCCCTCTCGGCCCCTCACTCCTCTGCACCGCCTTCTCCCACCCTGCAGGACACTCCCCCTTCCGTTTCCTCCACCCCACGGCTCTGATGCGGCGGGCGGAAAGGAAACACCTGCGAACGGCTGAACGGAGAGGCACTGCGTTTGGCGAGGTGCACCGCGCGACAGCAGAGTCGAACCCGGGACCATGCAAGGCCTGCCACGCTGTGTCTGTCTCTCTGTGTAAACAATTGAGTCCAAGAGCACCCAAAACAGGATCGGCGAAATGGCTAAAATATCAACGCAAGCATCAGCATAAGCCTGAGATATCCGCGAGTGAAATATTAATCACGCCATCTCCAAAAAGTTTTAAGAAAACGTCGTGCCCATTGCATGGCCATGCCCGATCGGCGATGCAAGTCGCCGATCGAGCGAAGCGAGGGGGGTGATGTGTCGCCCCTCTCGTCACGAGAATCCCGATTGAGTGATGAGCCTTTTGTTTTCTTTTTCGGACTCGCAAACCCCCATTCGCAGATTTTGGGGTTTCTATGTTTGCACGTGCCCGCGCAAACATTAACTCCTTCATCCGCGAATGGGGGTTTGCGAGTCCCAAAAAAAAAACAGAAGGCTCATTGCTCAATTGCAATCGAGCAAAAATCCCTTTTTGAATTTTTTTCGGAAACAAAACCCACTTTACAACATGCAAACCGCTTTCAAACCCTACCCCAAAATACACTCGGGGTTTTAGGGGTTTGATTTTTACGCGGGCACCTACTGGGCCTCGCTATAGCAGGGCCAAGCAGGTTCCCTTTCAACGCATGGGGTGTTTTGGGCCCCCCACTGAAAAACCTCGCAAACCTTTGTGAAAAAGGTCACAAACCCCTCTATTAAGGGGTTTGCTATTTTCTTTCATGACTGATGATGGCAACATGTTGTCGCTTGATGGTATGCAGTGTCGACATAGTGTATACAGTGGGATATTGCGGTTTTTTGGCATGCTCGCTGGGTATGGCGTTAATAAAGAAGCCAAAAAACCAAGAATTGGATGTGGTGTGGTTAATGTGCAAAACGTGGATATAGCGATAGATATCAAGAATTCAGGGGATATATGGTCACTCCGCCGAAACAAGATTCTATACAATTGCATGAAGCATGCAAAAAATAAAAGGGGTATGGGTCGTCCCTCGCGATCAAGCAATGACCTTCTTCCATCCACTTTTTTAGCTACATACGGCCTTTTCAGAGTGACACCCAAAATCAAACCCTCCCCTTTGGTCACCTAAGGTTTGAAGTTTTATCTTTAGACCAGAAAATATTCGCCTTTCACAAAGAAGAATTTCCCACAACATAACTAACCCTTTTTCCAAATTCATTATGTTATGAATCATGACTCTTCTTTACTAAAACATTGAATAAATATACATGAAAGGAAACCTACAATGGATGGTAAACCATACCTTGATTGTGTGGAGTACTCTTAGTTTATTTCAACTTAACGCCACGCACAAGTAGTGGAAAGTAGTAATGAAGTTTCTTATACTAGAATCATGGTGCTCCAGCTTTTGAGAGCAATACACTTAGCTCTTTTCATTTGGATTTTGACTTTCATGATTGAGTTCTATCAAAAGCAAAATGATTGCAAGGAATAAGAAATGTTACATCTGACAATATACTAAAATTATGCTAAGCTCTTTTTCTTGCAACATTATGTATGCTTTCCATCTTTTAAAAGATATGCGAGTAAAAATTCTGATTCTATAGAACTAGAATCTTCTATAGCTCAATAGTGAGAAGATACTTTTAAAAGTGTTTATTTGCAAACAATGTAGGCCAAATTTGAAACTCTACCCCCCAAGGTAAAGAGAATTCTTCTTTTTTAATCATACTATCTTTTCTACCCATTTGTGTAATAACTTCTTATGATTAAAGCTATTCCCCAACGTCAGGGAATTGACCTCAATTTGTTCCAAGGCTGTATGAAACACTCATGACTCACTCACAAGTCGCAAAAGGCAAGCAAACTGAAGAGCACATACATCATCAAGCATGAAACTTGTACTACATGTAATGAAAGAAACATGTACAATTCATTCATTTACAAGAGACGACTCCATTACTCCTCCTTTATGAAATTTCATTACCATGCTACCAGAAAAGATCCCATTTGATGTGCTATTCAACAAAATTCTCAACTAGCTCTAGTTCTCTACCATTTCCTCCTAGACATCAAGGCGCATCTACTCCTTTGGGTGGTAGGTTGGCCTATGCTAACATAACCAACGTTAAGACCCGCATGATCAAAGAGCTTAGCAACGAGAACCCCAACTACATATAGCAATATGTTGAGGATGTCATTCCCTGTTCCAGATTGTGTCATTAGGTTCATGCATTCATCATTATCCATTCGTGACACCCACATCTAAGAAGAGGAAAAAACATTCATGTAACTATAGTTAAACAAATTCAACATGACCATGGACAAACTCACGGAGCAATTTCAACAAGTGAGCAAATCCATATGCGGGATCCTATGGGAGGTTATCGCAACCCTCGCAAAAATTTCATCTACAATAGTGCAGATGCATATTTTTCAAAGTAGCCACCTTGTATGTTATCTGCATCAACTTGTCTACATTGTGTTCTTCATGTAACGAAATGTAATTAAGGTAATGTGAGTGCTATGAATTTCCCCAAGATGCCATTTGGCTTCCATCACTCAAGCTGTTTCTAAGCATTACTTCCACCTTCTCAAGTCCCTCTTTGCTACAAAACAAGGGAGTTCAAGAGATATCCATTGTCTAGTGTACCTCCTCATTGTTACATTTCTGCACACCCACAAGAAAGGCTTTGTAGACCTTGTTGTCATGCCAACACCTTGATGTGCTAACCAAGGCATGTACACAAAAAGAAGTTTGGAATCTTGGATTTTAATGGGAATTTGAATGTCTTTTCTGAAAATAGAAATGTACTTGAAGAGTAGTATTATGTACCAATCTCATAATAGCATATCTATAGCACAAAGTTCTTACTCTCTTCATGGCCCAAGCTAGGCGCAACCTCTTGCTAGATTCCTAGCCTTGTAACAAAACTCTCGGCATGAATTACAAGAATAAAACTCTTTTACAAGTAAAGGTGCTTCTTAATCGAGTTACTAGTGTTCCCAAGCTAACTAGGCCAGTAAAGGAGGACTCCAATATGATTTAGATGAGGGTGAAAAATCAGAAGGCATACTTTGCTTAGGTAGTTGTAGAAGCTGACACAAAGATGCTCAAGGATGCTGAGATAATGAAGTGGTGGCGATAAGCCCCTAAAAAAAATACTACTTCTTCTTGCTAGTGGTCCAAATGGCCTTAATGAAGGTAAGGTTCCAATGTGTTGATGTAGTAGAATTAATGCCAACATTTGAATTTATGTTGATGGTGTAGTGATTCCATAACAAGGTCGTGAATAAGTTAGATGATCTCGTTACATCCTGTACTATGCCTTTGCAATCTCCAATCTGCCTCTTCTACGACCATAGGTGAGTTTTCAAGCCTAGTTGTGAAAATGAGATAGTCATTCCTCCGTTGGAATCTCCACCACAGGTATAAACAATCCTGAGTCATGAACAAGAACCTAAGACTTAAAGACCAGTAATGAAATGGTTTGAATAACAGAAACTTCATGAGACAAAATTTCCCTACAAGAAATTAGACAAAAACCTATTATCCATGGTGGTGATCTCCAAATCAAGATCCAATTACGTGTGGCTAAAGCTCAAAATCTAGCTCTTTCATCACTTCACTCCAAAATTCATGAGATGGTGAGTTATTGCGTCACCAAAGGAGTATGAACCCATATCCTAAGAACACCTACAAAAAGAACGTAAACCACTTGTGAAGTCCAATTGTACTAGCTTATTGATAACTTGATCTATATCATCAGGGTTTCAACACTTTGAGATGATCCGAATTCAATTCATTTTGTACAGAAGGAGTTAGTTTTCACATATACTAAAATTCACACAACTATGAACCATATGTAGAAACATAATGCAGCCAAAAGCTAAGAGCTAGACCTAAGGCACAAGTTCTTCGTTTTGAAAAAAAAATGTCTTGGTAGTGGGCATAATCTATTGAGATTCATGTATTTTTATTCACCTTCTAAGTTGTGTATAGTGACGTAAGTGAAATCTAACATAGGGCACCAAATCCTATTCAAACAAAATCTTCTACTACATATTCTTAAGTGAATTAGTTAAAAGCATGGTTATATCGTTTGATGTATACTAGAATGGCACACTCTAGACAATCAAAAGCTGTTGTGGATTTTTACTCCTACTGCAACAATGTAATAAACATGTTCAAGAGCCCCACAAAAGTTTCCAATAAAAAAGACTTCCTATTTCTAAACAGAGAAGCACATGAATTCGTTCACAAATTTTGTGTTGTTTCCCTTGGTTAGCCTCACTTAATTCAAGCCAACACAACCATCAATTGGTAAGAACAATGCAAAAGACATATAACCAAGATACAAGTTATGAAACTGAAGCTACAAGATAGGTAATCATAGTTACCAACTTCCATGGTTGAAAAATGAACAACAAACAATATCGAAAAGAAATGTGAATATATCTGTAATAAAATCTGAAAGTTATATGCAATATGTTAAATCCTCTTCTCTATTTGCTCACCACTAGTTAGAAAAAATGCAAGTGTTTCTAAAAAACATTCCTGTCACGGAACATGTCTAACTGCCTTAAAGCAATTCACCAAGAAAGAGAAGTTAAGGACCCTAAAGCAAGGTTACCACAATGGAGAGATGCAGTGGTAGGCCAAATCTAGAATAAATTCAAATGAAATTACGAATAACTACATTTTGGTGTGATCTAATTGTCTCTATCTGCAAAATACATGAAGAAACTCAGAAATAGAATCTTAGCATGATTTTCATCTAATAACACAAAAACACTACTCTTAAGCCTTATTTGAGCATATTATGGGAACAATCATACAAACAAGACACACTTAACACCAAGATGTGGAACCGTGCACTTTGAAACACTTATGTCCACTCGAACAATTTTTTGAAAGCTACAGACTCAGTTTATGCCTCTTTAAATCACATCAATTCCCTTTTGTCCAGTAGAGTGCATGATTCCCTCTATAGCCTCATTTAGGACTACAAAGTACATGGAGAAGTCTCTTGGCTTCAAGTTTTTTCTAACCATTCCATTGCATAACCGTTTCTAAAATGAACAAGTTACAGAAGTTTATTCCAAATCAATCCAAAAATCACATTCCACAACTTTTGAAGTAACATCATCCTTTGGTGAGGTCCACTTCTCACCGTATACGTTTCTTACAAAGTTCTTTGTGCCATGGATATAGTATGGCATCCTTCTAAACAAAGATAGTTCACTCAACGCATATGAAACATAGAGATTTTTTCTTCACACCTTATAGCACCACGAAGGCATTTCTCATTACACCACATAAAAGCTTCATCCTTCACAAATCAATTCTCATGGAGGATTGCATTAGCAAGAACTCATTGGTCACCTTGATAAATTTGTATTACAACCATCTCCATCACCTACTTGTTCAAGGGGTCGACATAGTATTTGAAGCGAGCCTAATGCATCCTACTCTACCAACGCAAAAACACAATTATAGAAGATTTTGTTTGTATAGTGCTTTAGAAGGAGCGTCATAGAAAAAAAAATAAACACACCATTACCACCAAACAATTTTTCAAAGGAATTTAATTGATATTAGAAGTTGAAGAAGGAGACCAAGAAACAACCACTAGAACATCAACGGTTCACCTTCATGCATCCAAGCTCATTGTAATAAGGAAAATAACGTCCCTTCTATACCTTCCATGATAAGATTGGTTATCAGTCAGATACACATTTTATGCTTCTAATGGAATGCATGAAGGATGTGGATGCAAAAGTAATGAACACATGATTTAAATTGCACAATGAAGACAAATGTATTCAAGAAACACTTAAACAATGTACAACATTTTCATACCACCTTAACAAGTGACAAAGGATCTCAAATTTTTAGTGATTTTTGGTACCTTGACAAGAATTGAACACATCATGTTTATTCAACACTAGCTAATTTTACAACTTCAAGCAATGAGAAACAGATGATTTTTCTACCTCTAATTTATGGAAACATTAACGATTCATCATACTGTAACACTAAAGGCAACCTACGTCAACCACAAAACATCATTTTTCAATATTACATATGTCTTATGCCTTGCTGAAAAACTCTTTTCCACGTCTTTATTAGTAAAAGAAGGATTAATGTTAAAATATACATTAGATCTCCAAGTTCTTGTCCTTTTAAAAATGGTTCTTCCATATCAAGGACTTAATCAAGACACAAAACTTCAACAAAACAAGTCTTTAATCACCTAAGTAACAATTCTATCACGAAAGACAAGTTCCTTTCCATCTTTACTACAAACCTTTTTTTTGTAATAGCATCAATTATCACAGTTCAAAAGATTGTATAGTTTTATTTGTTAGATGAGACTCACTTGACATTCGGGATCATTGCAATTTACTTAAGGGGAATTTCTTACGGACTAAAGAAAAAAATCATGTAATTTTGAGAAGCCTTGAATCTTATACACGTACTATAGTTCAAACTTCCCATATCTTAAGTAATAAGGTATCGGCTAGATGTTTAGACAATTATTCTTATCCTTTTTGTATTAAGAAACATAATTCAAGCACAAAACTCACTCATGGTAGAATGCTCCATTTTGACATCGAGAAGATAGATCGAGCAATCCTATGAGGATAATGGTGAGCCTTGCTCAATGGCGCACTAGTCAACTTACCTTATTGGGCGTGGAAACCATTCACAACATCTAGCTAGTGAAAGTGGCCATGCGAGGGTTTACGAAGTGAGCCAGCTTGTCCCCTGGCAAGGCATGGGCCTAGTCTAGAGTTGGTGGACTCAGGTGTGATTTCTTGTGTTCCAAAAAACACACATTGCATGCTATACATGTTAAACTCAAACATAGTGCCAGTGGATTCAACAAAGGTTACAATGATGCTAGTTTAACATCACATATGGCCACAAAAACAGGTAAAAAATTGTAATACATACATTTTTTTCAATTCCCATTGTGAGAAAGCAAAACTCTATCTTTTTGCCTTCTTGAAAATAATTCACCAAAAACGATTAAGCCAATGAGTGGAGGACGAATTTTCGATCCTCGTCAATAGGACCCTCAATGGATAACCAATTGCAACATTCCACATTTCCTTCTTGAACACACGTTATCAAAACATTAATCAATGTAGAGTTTTCAAAATAAGGAGCTCAAGTTGTGATTCACGGGTCCATTTCCTTAGAAATGCGGCTCAAATTGAAGAGACTAATCTAACAACTTCTACCAATAAAGATTCAGTCTTATGCCCACAATAAGTAGAAAATCAGTCTAGTATGCCTTTTTCCCTCACATGACCTAAGCCATTACCATGGGGTATTCCCTCCGCCGTACATACTTAAGAAGATTGAGGAATAATGCGCATTCTATTATATCTTTTGCAGGAGTTACATCCTTACATAATCACAATGATATAACCCATCTACTTGAATCATCAGCGTCTAGACCTTAGATTACTCAAGAAATTCTTCTCTGCTTGCTTCTTCATAAATTGATTCATTTTAAGCAAGGTTTTAGCCGTGGGAGGTCATCTACATTCATTTGAACCTCATAATTAGGAGTTAGTATCCACAAATGCTACACTCCATATGAAGAGGGTCCGTATATATCAACATGGTAAAGCGTATAATGGACTCAATTTACTTGAGCTTAACATTTTGCTCATAGTACAAGTATACAAAGCTTAAAGCCATCATGTATGTGCCCTATCATATATTAGACTATCAAACTCATGCGTGCTTAAAACTTGAAGAATATGAAACCACGTGCACCTTTAAATGTTTTGCATCTTAGCAAAGCACTAGAGTAGCATCTCAGTATGGAACTATGGCATCCTGCTTGTGACCGCAAACTTGTCTTTGTAAGTGTTATTAGTAAGAAGGTTCTTCAGATTAACATAAGAGACCTTTACAAGGTAAGGACACTAAGAAACCATTTTCATCACTCACACACGTCGCTTAATGAGAAGGAGGGAAATGAGCTAGAATATTTTCAAGCACATGAAATCCTTAAAAACCATCCTAATCCTTCCCTTGGTGATTCACACCAAATTCAAGAAATCCCATAGGTCAATTGGTAGGAACAATTTCTATGATTTCTTTAAATCATTTAAGTGATTACAACATAAAAATGTATACAAAAATAGCTAAATAATTCAAACATGAGGAGGATTTAGTAATAGAGTAAAGAACATGGAATCATGCAAGTAGAGAAGAAGCTCAACTACACACGTAATACATTGAAACATCTTCCATGTTGGCTCATAAAGAGGAATTCTTGGTAAGAAATGTTGAATAATGTCATTGTAAAGTAAGCTATTTTGATTTCCTCCGACCAATCAATCACAATGATAAGTAGAAGAGCATAAAACAAGAGAAGAAGAGTATGGATGTCTTAGAGTAGCTTAAATGTTGAAAAAGCCAAAGAAAACTGAGTATGATTGAATCTTTGTATTCTACCAGGTATTCTCTTCGCATATGATAGAAAATACACTTCAGAAAAATCTGTGATCTCTTAGCATGAAAAGTTATGTGGAAAGGACTCTAAATTCTAGATGGTCCGAGTAATAAAAAACATACAGCCCGGGGAAAATCTATAGCATGTTCATACAAACACAACACTTAAAGGACACAAATCTACAACCACCCACCTAAAAATGTTAGCGTGTATCTTTACCATTTGTACAAAGGTAAGGATTAAGGAGGTGTTGCTTTAAACCACTTTAATTACTCTGAGAAATGCAGAATTCATGTTTCCTTTCACATCATTGCTAGAAAAAATGAAACAAATGGATCATTTTAGTAGCAACAACTTCTCTCAATGGGTATTTAATAATAGATGTTTTAGACTAATGTGTTAGTTACAGAAATGATACACCAGAAAAGTCCAAAAAAAAATCAACATGAAACCTTGAATCTAAAGGGACCTTTGATGAGAATGGATTTGGTACCTACACATTTCTTATTAAGTGCTTAGTGCCCAAGATGTTGTGTTATATTCTCATGAAATAAGGTCATCCAACTATTGCATATTCATCTTGGAGTTATCATGTTTGCACATATATGCCAATTGACTCCATTTACAAGGCTTGTTTCACCACAAAAACTTGAAACCCTTACCTTCTTAAATTTCAAATATGTGTAGAAGTGATTTTATTTTGCAAAAGATTTATCAGACCTCGTCCCTCTCACTGATAGTGTTGAATGATATGCACTCATCACATACTTGCCTAATGGGTTGAAAGCAAAATGGAAGGAGGTCCACCATGTTCTCTACTACAAATCGACAAACAGGTTTGTAAAATACTTTATGATATCATTTTATTTGGAAACAAATACCATTAGTCACAAACAAAGCTTGAAATATAAGAGGAATGATGAATTTTGGCAACAAAGACAAAAAAATAGTGGAAGAATAAAACCAAGAAAAGTTTAGAACAGCATGACAATTTCCTTTCAATTAATTGAAACTTACAACAAAGAATGGAAGATTGTGTTCCTTTGGCATAGGAAGGGTCATTCATCGAATTTTTTTCTTTATCGTTCATGTCATGCATAAGATAGGTTTGAAGAAAAAGCAAAGAAAACACACGTAAGATAGCAAATTGAAGACAACACTAATCAAACAATGCAAAATGACATCTTAAGCTCAACACTTGCAATTTGTAGCCTTTTCACTTCATCAGAAAAATATACAAATGAAGAAACAAATGATAGTTCTTCTCAAAAACTAAAATAACTTTTGTTCTTATAACAAGTTACCTTCATTTATTTTAGACTTTGATGGCAAACATTTTCTTTCCTTTAGGAACTAGGGAAATCTACCATTCCATGACACTAGAATAATAAAAAACAGGTAAAAAGGTATACCATATGGTTCCATGCTATGCAGAGGCGCTTGAAAAGTACACCATATAGTTCCACGTCGCTTTAACGCCATATGTTACAAAAACAATGAAGAGCATCATTATTGTGTCATGAACACATGTTTCATGAAATAGAAATGTTTAGCCACAAATGGGATGAGAACTTGTCAACCATCATCAACACTATTCTTGACTTATAAACAAATTTGACAACCTTGACATGGGGTGTGGCTTTTGTTGTCACAAAATCATGACCTAAAGATTTCCTTTTCAACCGCAATATGAATTGTTGATCAAGGGAATTCATCAAATTTCATGACTACTTTGCATTTCATGAGTCGATTTCCCAAACCTTTTGGCTCACTATCGAGAGACAAGTTCACCATACTTTACGATTCAAAATCTTCTTTCAAGCTCTAAGAAAGTGAACTATTATCGTAAGAGGTCGTTTTGGCTCCCATCACCAAATGCATCACAAATGGGTATGTCCACTTTTGTAATGATCTCTTTTGCATGTTAGTGATGAGCTTCGGTAGGAATTCACCTTCAAATACGCCTTTTTCTAGGAGGTACATCCTCACATCATGAAAGGGGTAAAGAATCATTTCCTTACAACGGTGGCCCTATAGATTACTTAATGAGCTGAGTTTTATGAGCTCATTAACAATGACTTGATCTACATGAATCAAAATCTTAACACTTGAATTTATTTCACCGTCAATTCATTTTCTTCATTTGGAGTTACTCATGAAAGAAACTCTCTTTCTGGAGGGAGGGATTTTCTGCCTGGACCATCTTAAAAACCCAAAAAAAAACTCTCTTTCATGTAAATCTAGCCCACAAAGAACATAATGAAGGTAAAGATGCATATTTGGAGCTAAGGTATGATACTATTCAATGGAGACATGCATAAGTTGGTGAAGGGTAACATGTAGTGAATTGTTTAAAGCTAGTGTTCATGTTCAACTTTTACTAAAAGCAAACTTCAATTTTGCACACTTCAAGAAATGGAATCAATAAATGTACATAAACGTTTCCATTCCACAATAGAAGGTAATGAGTTGGAATCATATCTTTTTATTTCTTAGTCCATTAGACTAGAAGAATCCAACATGTCCCAAATAAGGCATAAGTTTCACCCTTTTACAAAAAAACATTCCCAACATGGATAACCAAAAACAATCTAGTAATAGTTATCTAAGATCTCATGTTTGCTTATGTCAATGCTAAGTGGTGTTGGGTTTTTCGAGCCTGTAGTGACAACTACAGCGTGCTGTGATGTAAGAAGGGGGTCTTAATACTGTCCACGATCTGTGTGCCCACCAAGCCGACCCTACACTCCAATGTGCAAAAGTGAAAGACTAGAATCAAACTTGTTATTGAAAAGACTATCCAGTATAAGTATGGTGAGGGGAAACAATGACAAAACACATCTCGGCTCAATGCTCTAACACAAGCTGCCCCATCCGAGGGTGTAGCACATTGCTCGGCCGTCAAGGCTGTCATTGCAAGGGTCTCAGCACGGTCACCATGCTTTTGGGTGAAATGGCTTCCATGTGGTCAGGGCAGCCTCCTCTCCATGATCGCAGCCACTGCCAGACTTACTAGGTTATCAGAGGACTTTTGGCCCTCCAAGCCAAGCTGGTAGAGTGCTGCCAGTCTTACTAGGTTGACAGAGGGGAACTCCAACAAATTCCTTCCAGACTTGATCAACACTGCACAGGCACAGCTGACACCAGACACTAACTCTGGGCTCAACGCCTAGACGTAACTCCTAGATCAAAGATGAGCAACATCCAAAGAGGCAGTCGTATCAAGGCTCCTCTCCAGTCTTGGGCATCGTCTGGCCACCTCTTCTACCTAGTGAGGCCTTCAAGTTGTCAGTGGCGTCCACCAACCGAGGCTGGTAGAATGCTGCCAGGCTGACATTGGTCTTCAAGTGAGAGAGCAAATGTAGAGTCTTGGTCTGAGGCGTTGTCTAGTGAGGAAAACTGTTGGTGCAACTGGTAGAGTTTATGAAGTTACTACTGAAGCTATGTTAGAATCGTTGGAGTTTCTGGACTCCCTAAGCCAAATCTGCTTTTATATTGGGATCATGGCAAGTTGACCCACTGCCTTGTGCACAAAAACTCTTCTTGTTGCAAGGACTTAGCTTCCTCCTCAACAAATCTTTGCGATCTAAGGCAAGCAGCTTCCTCCTCAAGGAAGCTTCTTGAAGGCTCATAACTTGGCCGTTGTCCCATCTACTAAGCTGCACATGTTGTCGCTGACGTAGGGCAGTCCCCACTTTGAGCTCTGCATGGAACTGTTGAGTCATGTATGTAGTTCCTGATGCAGCTGCTGTGTCGTGAATGTGGTAGTTCATGCAATGCAGAGTCGTGAATGCACCACCTAATGTAGAGTGGTCCCTTCTCCAAAGCTTTGCTTGCATATGCCGATGCAAGCGGTCGTAGCCGTCTAGTCAGGAATAATCTCACCCTGACTGGTATGGGGTAAGTACCCAGTAGTGCTTACTTGGAGTACGTAGCTACTAACCAAGCTGGGCCAACAAGCATGCACCGCCTTGTTGTGCATGCAGTACTCAAAGATCTAGTCTCCGTTCCCCCCTTGGACCTGGATGCCAAAGTTAAATCTAGCCTGTACATCAGACATTCCTGGCGTAGCCGCACCCGAGTATTTGCGGACAAAAATTTGTAGCTTTGTGCATAGACCTCCAATTGTCGATCTGATTGCGCCATGTCAAAGCTGTTTCTCAGAAAAGTTATTGCTCACTCTAAAATTCCCCCTCAATAGGTGCGCAAATAATTGCAAAGATTGGCACATTTTTTTTAGTACAGAAATGAGTGATTGGTGGAGGTTTCAGCTGCTTGAGGAGAAATTTGCTGTCCGAAGAGTATTCAAGGTCGCTCTTGGGTGTGCTCTAGCCATTGGGAATTCTGTGAAAAAACGAGGCTCAAATCGGTCAAGTCTTACCTTGGAAACGGTTGTTTTAAGCTTTCCTTGGTGTTTTTAGGGTGGTTGTTTGGTCGGAGAAAGTTGGGTGCAGCACAAAAACTAATTTTGGTGAGGCTGGGTTTGCCTACACACTCACCACTCAGGTTGTTTCATGCAAAAGCAACCTCCCACTGCCAAAGCGACTACGTCTCTCATGCATGGGCTTGGTTGTGTAGTGGAAGGCTCAAGAAGCTTCCACTGACGCGTTGCTTGCGAGACGAGACCACTGCTTGGGATCGCCTCCTTGGATCTCCAACATGCTACAGCCATCACTGGCCTGCGAGTCTAAAAGCCCGCTGCCATTATTAGTTTTCTCATGCTGTAGCATTCTGCTCCCCCTATCGTTCCAGCCACCTGCTTCAATGACTCTCCTTAGCTACTTTCACCACTTACCACAGCGACTTTAAAGTGCTTTGGTTTGATTTTGCCATGGCTAGGGCAGGCATCTTGCCCCATGTCCTTTCTTTGTCAATTTTCAGACTTGAAACTTCTTCGTTGAACTCCCATGGCATCCTTGACAACTGGACCACCAATTCTTGGTGCTTTTCGTTGTCATGAGTTGCAATTGTTTTGGTGGGTTGACCCTGGTTGGGCTGCCAGATTAGGGGCCCCATCGCAACTTCTTGAGAGAAGGCCTCGCGCAAGACCTCGCTCATAGATTGCCGGCCAGCTTCCCTCTCGTTGCGGCAGGGGCTTCACGCTAGCCTGTTGTCACGACAGGGCCTTGCCGTGACCTTGCTTGCCGTCGTGACAAACCTCTGGCCAAGCTCGCCATCGCGACAAGCTGGTGGAATGTCCATTGTGGACGTTGCTCCCCTCTCCCTTGCTTAACGTGGCTCCTCCTTGCCCCTGTTTGGGACACTCCATTGAGCCTTTTTTTCTCGCTTGTGCTCTTTTTGCAAATTGCGCTCCACTGCTCGACCTCTTGGGGCTCCGTTTCTCAATTATAGCTTGGTAGCCACTTTTGGCTTCGAGTATGCCCTTTTTTTCTTTTCCTTATCTTTTTTTTCAAGTGCTACTTTGAGCTTGTAGTTTGCACGCTGCAACCTGATGAGAAAAGCGTTGGGGTCTACGTGTGATGAGAGCTGCTTTGACGAGGATGAAAGCAGTTGCTTACAGTTGTCGCTTGTGGCTTCTCCATTTGCTGCCACTACTTCTCCGCTGCACTGGCTGCTGATAAAGGAGGTTCCACGGTGGCGAGAAGTTAACTTGCCCGCTGATCCTTTTCTTGGGGAGAGGAAACCCAAAACGGGTTTTGAAGGCTACCAAAATAAAATCTGTATTCTCACAATTTTCTGAATCCACCAAGCTACCCGGAATAGTCTTGAAATGTCTCCCATGTTTTTTGTAGCTGCTCTTGTTGCTGGTGGTTGCTTTTGGTTGTGGCTTCTACCTTTCACAAGGCAGCGCACATAGGTTGGCTTTATGGCTTCAATCCGGATGACGGACGGGGTTAGCCACGTAGCTCGTGATCACGATCAGCTACTCCAAGGCCGTTTCTAGACCTCGGAATCCTTGCCTTCACTCTGATAGCTGCTTCGAATGCTGCACTTCTACTTAAGATCCTACTGTGGGATCAATTACCGCTGAGCACGCTATTCACGGAGAGTGACTTGCGGCCGTGAGGTGCAAACTTGCCCCTCAAGCAACATTTGCCTTCAGGTGGAGATGCAAAGATAAGGTCCTTGATTGCTCCAAAGGTCTATATAGCGCCTGATTTTTCTTTGTCGCTTCTTCCTCTGCATACAATGTTCAAAGGATTTTGCTTGGGAGCACAACTGCTCCGTTTGTGCACCCCTTTTGACACAAGATGGGCTTACTCCATCCACTTGCCTCCGCGGCAAGATTTTAAGATGGAGCTTAACTGCTCCATATGTGCATTCCACCTAACATTAGGTGGACTTATTGCCTCCTCCTACCACTCTGGCAGGATTTTTCCATGGAGCGTAAGTGGTCCCTTTGCGCATGCCACCAGACACGTGGTGGGCTTATTAGGTCCACCAGCCACTTTGGCATGATTTTGTCTTCTTCTAAGCTCGCAGCATTACGGGCTACTTCAACGGCTAGAAAAATGCCTTCGTTCTGTCTTCCCTTCATTTTGGGAACTACTTTGTTGATCCTTTTGCAAAGTGTGCTGTTGTTGGCAGAATGTGCTGCTGGCGATGTAACGATTGCTCCTTTTGAAGCGGATGTCAATGTTGTAACCAACCACTGCGTTGGGCTTCTGACCCCTATTGTTTTGGTTTTAGGAGTTCCTCTTCATGTTTACTCTTCTTCTTCTTGTGTTGCTACCTGCTTTGCGTCATGGAATGGGTCTTGGAGTATTCAGAAGCAAATGAGGAGTTGCTAATGAGCGACCCAATTTTGGTGTGCTCGTCACGGTTGTGCTGGTGGTGGTGAGCTGGATCGCATCTACCACTGTGTTGCTTTTTCTTGCATTGACGATGTGTCGATAAAATTGTAACCCGTGAGCTCAATTGTTGAGCTCCCACGTACTCGTGGCTCCCTACACGAGTAGCTGTTGCATGACTACAACTCCTACAGGGCGAAGGCTGGCTTCTGCTTGGCCACTTGCTACATTGGCAGTGTATGCTGCTCTCGTGTAGGCTTTGTACTAATTGATAAAGAGATAGCTTGTCACGTTCTTGAAGGGTTACATGAACCCCTCTTGGTTGCCGAAGAAACCTCCACCTCAGCTACCTTTGCTTCGTTGGCCAGCTTGAGGAAGTTTGGCAAGGCGTCCAACCCTATGACAACTAGTGCCAGCACTTTTCTCTCAAGTAGGCACTGTCGTTGCGACTGCTGCTTGCTGCTGCCAGGCTGCTGATGGCAGCCTTGTTCCTTGGTCACCACTCCATCCTCCATGAGCTCCTGTAAAACAGTTTCTTGCCTTGGCTCTTTGGCAACCTGAGTTGTTGCCGATGGCTTCCCTGCTTGCGACTCACAAAGCAATGAATGGAGTGATGTGAACCTTTGTGACATCATCCCGTGGGTATTTGCGAAGTATCGCTGCTTGTCTTTTGTTGCTGCTTGTGGCGCTTGGTTTCCTATTGGCACTGCTACATGTTCTGACTGTTGCAATTGTGCCATTGTGGATGCTTCAAGGAATGCTATAAACGTTTTCATGCTTCCTCCATGAGCATGAAGCTGACTTTGTCTGCTGAGGACAGACACACTTTGGCATGTCAAGAGGAGAATATAGCTGTGAAAACTGTGTAAATGGCTTATGTGACGCTGATGTAGCCTTATTCAACTGTAAGGCCTCGTTGTGTTGGTGGATCTGCATCACTTGACCTTCAAGTTGAGGTGCCAGGGCAACTAGCAGCTCACAAGTATGCCACTCCTGTTGGGAAATGTGCTGCTACTTGCCAATCTGCTTCCGTTGCTCTCTGCTTTCATGCTTAAATGCTTTCTTCCCAGCTATCTCATGCTGACCTGTATCAAACGGTTCTCGTGCGAGTGCCATGGATAACACCTCTGTTGTAGTGTGCTATGGCTGAAATGCGCAAATCTCTGTCATGCCTTACGTTGCAGATCATAGCACTGGCACCTGCACTCGCATGAGAGCTTGTGGCATGAACTTTGCCATATCTTCTTGTTGGTCTGCTATAGTTGATGATGATGGTAGTTGTGCCTGTTGAATGTGATGCTGCACATACACCTGTTGCTGAATCAAGGACAAATATTGTTAAAGCTATGGACGGTGAGCTTAAAAACTTGTGTCAATCAACTATTACCGCAAGACTCTATGTGCACAAACGTTGTCACGGCGTGCCCTTGTGCAAAGTGTCTCCTCTCTTGAGCGCTTCGTTGCCTCAACTACTGCTTGCTCTCTCCTTGGACCACATCCTTAGTCCATGCACAACCTTGGCGCTCAAAGGCCATTCAACTTTTGACAGTCCATATGTAGGCTCTCCATATTGAGGTCGCTCAAAGCGTCCTCAATATTGCCATGTGTATAGGATTGTTACGTCATAAGCTCTCCCTTTCACTGGTGAGTGATGACAGATGTTGTCATCCTTTGAAGCTTGAGCTGTAACTGTTGTTTCTTGATGGTGGAACGAGTCTGATCACACTGCTCTAATCACATGTTGAGCATGTGTAGACGTCCTTGTGCTCTGATACCATGTTGGGGTTTTCGATCCTGCAGTGACAAAGGCACTGCGTTCTTTGATGCATGAAGGGGGTCTTGTTGTTTCCAGGATATCTATGCCCAGCAAGCAAACCTTATACTCCAATGTGCAAAAGTGGACGACTAGAATCAAAATTGTAATTGAAAAGACTATCAAGTACAAGAATGGTACAGGGAAAAAATGACAAAACACAGCTCAGCTCAATGCTCTAACACAACTTGCCCCATCCAAGGGTGCAACACCTTGCTAGGCTGTCAAGGATATCGTTGCAAGGTCATCATACTTTCAATTGAAATGGCATCTAGGTTGTCAGGGTAGCCTCCTCTTCACCCTGGCAGCCACTACCAGACTTACTGGGCTGTGAGAGGACTTTTGACCCTCCTAGCCAAGCTGGGTTAGTGCTGCCCAACAGAGGGGAGCTTTAACAAAGTCCTTCTAGAATCAATCAGCACTACACAGGCAAAGCTAACGCCAGAAACCAACTCTGGGCTCAACGCCTAGACGCAGCTCCTAGCTCAAAGATGAGCAACATCTAGAGCGGTAACCGTAGCAAGGTTGCTTTCCAGTCTTGGGCATCGTTTGGCCACCTCTTACAAGTAGTCAAGCCTTCAGGTAGTCAAGGGCGTCCACCAACCCAAACGGGCAGAAGGCTACCAGGCTGACATGGGTCTTCAGGTGAGAGAGCGACTATAGAGTCTTGGTCTGAGGCGTTGTCTGGTAAAGGAGGACTGCTGGTGCAATTAGTAGAGTTGATGAAGTTACTACTGAAGTTGTGTTGGAGTTGTTGGTGTTACTAGACTACGTGAGTCCAATTTGATTCTATACTGAGATCTTGGCAAGTTGACCCGTTGTCCTCTGCCTAGAAACTCTTCATGTTAGAAGGTCGTAACTTCCTCCTCAAGGAACATTCCTGGTCCAAGGCACGCAACTTCCTCCTCAAGGAAGCTTCCTAAAGGCTGGCAACTTGGCCATGGTCCTAGCTGTTGAGTCGCGCATGTTGTCGGTGACGTAGGGTGGTCCCCACTCTGAGCTCTGCATGGAACTGCTGAGTCATGCATGTTGTACTTGATGCAGTTGGTGAGTTGTGCATGTGGTAATATATGCAATGTAGAGTCATGCATGCACCACCTCATGTAGAGTGGTCCTTGCTCCAGAGTTTTGCTTCCATATGCTGATGGAAGTGGTCCCAGCAGTCCTGTCAGGTGTAGCCCCACCCTGACTGGTCTGGTTAAAGTACCCAACAGTGCTTCCTTGCACTACGCAGCTGTTGTTCAAGCTAGGCTAGCAGGCATGCACAGTCCTGTTTTGCATGCTACACTTAAAGATCCAGACTCCTTTCCCCCCTTGGACCTGGATGTCAGAATTAAATCTGGCCTGTACATTAGAAATTCTCGGCGTAGCCGCACCCGAGTACTTGTGAATAAAAAATTGTAACTTTGCGCACAGACCTCTGACTGTCAATCCGATTGTGCCATGTCAAAGTTGTCTCTCAGCGTAGTTCTTGCTCACTCCAATAGTTGCGAGGGGAGCACACATATCATGTTCATGTTTGCTGATGTTGCGTGTAAAATGTTTTTCCCCATTCAAAACATTCATGCCTCCACATGTGAGTTCCTTAATACACGTGGCCTTTTGAAACTTTACTATGGTATAGGGTGCAGTTTGTAAAAGTATGAGCCATGTGAAAACTCTTCAAAAATACTAGGTAGGTTATCCAATATGCAATGTATCATTTTTTGGTAGATTATTGTCAAGTCCTTTTATTTTCTTAGAGATAAATTTCACATTTTAAATGGGGTGCATCTTTTATATGAAAAATTCTAAGAGTCTCTCATTGGTCGTGTTTCAAAGCCCACAACTTCATCACTCTATTCGAATATGAATTTTTGGTTTTGGATGTGGATGTTTCTATATGAGAATTGGACATCGGGGCTCTCGGTCATGGCATGGGACATGCCCAATTTTTCTAAATGGAGATATCACAGGACATGTGGGAGGAGTGCATGAAAGCATCCTACACGTTAAAAATTTGTCAAATATCTTAGGATATGTTTACTAGAGGATGTTTTCAATCATCGCGATCCTCATCACCATGAAGATTCTCATTTCGATCCAACTAATTCCTGATGCTCAACATCTTTAATAGAAAAAACACCTAATCCTACCTCAATTTGTGTTTGCTCATCTAAGGCATGCATGCTATTACTTGTTGCTTTCTGCTCTTTCTCCTTTTCTATCCTTCCTTGGGTCATGGTCAAGCACACTTTCTACAACCTTATGTCTGAGCTCACCAAAAGAATCTGCATATAACTCGCAAAGTTCTTTGATGTGAAATGCATTCAACAAAGCCACGTTATTGTTCTTATCCAAGCCTTTATCGTGGGAAGCAATGTACACTACCACGCCCACTGGGGCTATCTTCCTTAATGAGACAATGAAGCTTTGGTACACCTTAATTCTTTTTTATACTCTGTGTTTGATGTACAACATGTGTGTGGTGTTTTGTGCAATTTTCAAGCTCAATTGGATCTTCCTTGATTTTTTTAGGCTTGTTTTGTTTAGGTGCAGTTGTGCTGATGACATTCATACGAGTTGCTTTGTGAGGAAAGAAAAACTTATGAATTTTTGCGACGAAGGCCTCAGATGCCTTCAAGCGTATCGACATCCCCTCGTGGCATGTTCATGCAACACGGGTGCTTGGATTCAAACATCCAATTTCAAACATTAAAACATCATGATTTTATAGTCTTAACTCAGGCACATGTCTTAGAATTGTTTTCAACCAACATCGTTTCATTACATATTCATGCTCCACGTACACAAGATAGTAGACATTGGCTTCTTCAGTGACCCATCTAGGTGCGTTTGTGAAATAGCTAATTCATTCATGTCTTGAAGTAAGAATATGTAAATAGATTGCAATCCATAACTGTGGGGAGATGGCTACAAATTCTCTCCCTAACGCACGTATCTGGCACATGTGACCATTATGAACCACTTCCCATAATAAGGCCTCAATCCTAAAATCTCACAATGGAGATGGAGAAAAGGTAAGAATTGCCATTATTTTCCGCTAATGTTGGCGTAATCTACTTGTGAAGTTACACCATCGGCTCTGGTGTGAAATGCCAAGACTATGCCTGTTTAGGATGAATTGACTTTAAGGCCCTGGTTCTTGCCTCATCCAAATACAAGGACCCGTATTGCCAGATCAAATCAAAGGCGGAACCTTTGTTCGAGCGGCTGTCAACGAGAGGGAATGCCAGATGCGGGAGTGAATCGAGACAGCCGGGTTGCTATCGGGCTGGCTATCTCGTATGTCTGCTTGTAGGCATACCACGTCGGAAAGTATGTCCGATAACTTTGTGACAACCTAAAACGTGTGCTACGAAAGGGAAACATGATGGAACCTTTTCTGTCGATGTTTTTTTTTTCCGACTATGTTTCATTTGGAGTAGATTGTTAGATTGCTCGCTACCCATCGACTGACAATGGCGAAGGCTGGTAATGTTGTTGAATCGAGCATGAAGCTGACAGTACAAAGATGACGGGCCCTGAAGTTATCGACATTGCCGACCGGGCCTTCTGGTTGGTCCAATCAGCCTGTGAGGCCAAAACTGCTGTTACGATATTGAAACGGGCCCCTCTATTAACCGCTCAAGCAACTAGGGCCCCGAGGTCGAAGTGCCCGCCTGTTTTTTCTCGTAGATCCTGCAGTGTCTCAGATCCGTCCAGTGTCTCAGCGGGCTGAAAATCTGTTTTGCCCCAAAGAGAGGCCAGGCCATGGTTGGTGTGATTTCTCTTCGCGATCAGAAATCAGAAGCGAGTCCTGCGCTGAAGCGACCACGAGCCTCGCCTCACACAGCGAGTCCTTGACAGCCGTCCTCAATTCCTGGAGCGATTCGGCGCAGGGCTCACTCCTTTCTCGGCAAAAGGGAGGAAGTTGGGGGTCCGAGGAAGTCGAGGGGCAGAAGAGTCGCGAACCCGAGTGTGAGGGAAGCTAGGAGAGCAAGCGGCGTTGGAACGGGCCAGAGCAGAGGGAGAAGATGAGGCTGGACGCGTCCATGTTGGACCCTCCCTCTCTGCAACGCAGCAAGTACGGCCATGCGCATGGGGAGTGCGGCATGCTGCCCACTGATTTCTTGGACCAGGAGCCGTCCTTCGAGCTCCCCCTTGTGAAAGATGTGCGCAGCTCCTCCCCTCCCACCCCCCCTCCTCCCTCCCTCCCCTTCTTGCCTCTCCGCTTCTCCAATGAGCCCTTCCCTCCCGTCTCCT
>SZWC01009751.1:0-22403 GCA_023375785.1 Penium margaritaceum
CCCCCCCCCCCCCTCCCCACCTTCCTCCCCTATCCTGGTCAAAGGCAGGACGCCTTGGTGTGCTGGACATACTCCTGAAGAAAATGTCTGGTTCCTCTGACATTGATGTCGGCTTCTGCTTCAGCTAGATACCTTTCCACGTTTCAAAAAACTCACTTCCTCTTGGACGGTAAACGCATGTTATCTTTCCGTAAACATCCTCAATCCCTTCCACATGGAAAGGTAAAGGTGAAGCTATCTCGCAAAATCAGAAAAAGGTCTTCGGCTCGCGCTAGACATGAAGCAGGGAGATGTAGAATGTACAATGGTTGTTGTAATGAGCTAGTCGTTACAGCTTGTTCCACACCCCAAGAACGCTTCACAAGAATGTGCACCAAGTCTATCCATTGTGGCTCCAACTTCGGCCTCCCTCTTCCCATGAGCTGCAAAATCATCATCGGTGGTCAAAGGTATTCAACATGTGTAGAATTTTGTAAAACTCCTCTGCAATGTGGTGCTTATCTGCCTGCTGTTTCTGCTTCTTCTAGGCCTTCATGAGCTGCTGCCACACCACATTCCATGTGGTGGAAAAGCCATGAGAAATCTGCAGCAGAGCCGAAAGGAATGTTGTCACAAGTACATGTGTGTGTGTGTGTGTGTGTGTGTGTGTGTGTGTGTGTGTGTGTGTGTGTGTGTATTGAGTGTGATCGGAACTCACATTATTTTTTTTTCTTCCAAATCTAATCATAAATGACTCATCCAGCATTCTTTGTGAAATGGACACCCACGTGGATACGCAAACGTCATTGTTTGTGATCATACTTCCATAGACCATGAGCAATGCATTTGGCAGTAGCATCATGAATGCTTTCGGTATCTGTGATTAAAGTACAACTGGCACTTTTACAATGGTGTGTTTGACACCGACAAAAACTCTTCAACCAACACTTAAGTTGTTTCCAGTAGTGCAATCGGCAATGATGTCGATGATGTTGTCGATGCCCGTATAACCGTGCTATTGACACTCGTGCAGTCTGCACGTTTCACATTGTTGCGGTGAGTGGGTGGGTCCTTACTGTGCCTTTCTTGTTTTATTTAGAACCAAGAATTCGTCTCAATGTTCGTCACTGCTGTGGGTTTTCAACTCGGTGTAGGCTGCAGTGACTCTTTTTCACAAAAAAATTGTTTAACGCATGTACAATCCACGTTGAGCCATGTCGTGGCTTTGAAAGGTCTGCCTTGCAGGTTTTCTCACAAATACCCCAAACTTTGAGGTGCATCCACAAATCTTTAAGCACTGTCGTTGCTAAATTTCTTGATACACTTCCAAGGGAATTCCGTTAAAGACATGGAAAACTGTCGGTTTTCCTCCTTTTTGTGCTTCAGAAACGAAAAGAAAAAGGAAATCAGGACTGGTGATTTTTGGAAGAGCTCAACCAGAGCTTTTATTTTTTTGCATCAAAACCCATGGTCAACTTGACCACCCACTTGGCTTTGACCACAATAGTTTTCACCATTTCAAGCGTTTTTGAAAACGGATAGGGTACAAGTCACATACACCCAAATAGTACAAGAATAACTTCTTGGCCCAGCAAAAAGGAACCTAACTACCCATCGGCCGCCGCTACCGCCACGCCAGTAACAAAGAAAATAGGCGAAAATGCATGGCGACGCCGCATGCCATGCGTTGACGACACATGGCATGCGACGCCCCCGCTAGTGTCACAAAACCCTCCATTGAAGGGTTTGTGATACTAGCGGAAGGAGGTTTATTTAGAGTTTGAGGGGAGTTCGAGACTCCCCATGCTTTGAAAGGGAACCTGCTAGGCCCCGCTATCGCCGGGCCCATCAGGAGCCCGCACAGAACTAAAATCCTAAAACCCCAAATATAACTTGGGGTAGGGTTTGATTGCGGTTTGTGCATCAAAAGAATAGGTTTGCATGTATAAAAGAGTAAAAAACGAAAGAAGGGCATTTCTGCTGGTCCGCGAGGGAGCAATGACCCCTTTGTTTTTTTTTCTTACACGCAAAACCCCCAGTTTGAACTTGGGGATTTGTGTGTAAAAAAGATGACAAAGGGGTCATCACTCCCTCGCCATTCTTGCATGGGAGCAATGACCTCATGCAGTTTTTTTCTTACTTGCGTGTTGATGCATGCCACGAGCAAGCATGATTTCTGACTGGGCTTCCGATTTCTTTTTGCCCTTGCTGGGCGGATGAGAGTCACACTTTGCGTTTTATGGGTATGCTAGCTATTTGGCCCAAACGGATAGCCTTAAATTCATCAAATTGAGGATTCATGAAAAAACTTCAAGTGCCCCTTTGCTTTTTGCTTGATGCTTGGACTATTCCAAGAGCCTCCCGGTGGTGTGTTGAGAAAACTGTCGGTCTTCCGCTTTTCCATGAACATGAAAACATATCATAATTTTTTTGAGAAACTCTCAAGATTTTGAAGCTCAGACTGAGCTCCATACCGCTTCTTACAACGGTCAAAACCGGGTTCAAATGAAGACATTATCTCAGCTTCAGTCGTCCAGCCCTCTAGTCCTGGAGGAAAAAATAGTTTGTCATCTGCTCCGTAGAGTTGAAGCCACAACTTCTATCTACACGACGTGTGCCATTCTAACTACGTCACTCGCACACATGCATGATGTATGTGAGTGCATTAATGTTCTGGCGTCATTGTAAATCCTGGGGGATGATGCAAGTTTCCCTCCCCCACTGATGCGCCATCTGCGCCAACGTCGGTGACGGCAACGTCCCGGAAGCTTCTGTTCCGGGGGAGGAGGTTCGAGGGATCCCTTCTACCCCTTGGCTCTTGTCTGCCACCACCCCCCTCCCTTTATGGCACTGTCGGTGGTTGAGAGGCAATGGAGGAGGGATGTGACCACCCACTCTCCCTCTCTAGCGCCGTCGGCATGTACGAGGTGAGGGAGGGGCGTGTCATTGCCCCCTCTCTCTCTGAGGTGCAGTCGGTACTGGAGAGGCAAGGGAGGGGGGAGGAATTATACCCTCTCCCTCTTGCATCATTGGCGCTAGAGTGGCGAGGGAGGGGGGGTCATTGTCCGCTCTACCTCTCTGGCACCATCAGCTCCCAAGAGGTGAGGGAGGGGGACTTACCACCCCCTCTCCTTCTATGTCACAATCGGCACCTGAGAGGCGAGGTGACGAGGGTTGGGGAGGGAGGGAGGGGATGTCACCATCTCCTTTCCCTCTCTGGCACGGTCGGTGCCTCAGAGGTGAGGGAGGGGGCGACATCACCCCCTCTCCCCCCTTCTCTAGCACCGTCGGTGCCTAAGTCAAGGGAGGCAGGAGCACTGCCCCCTCTCTCCCTCTCCTTGCACCGTCAGAGACGAAGAGGAGGGAGATGAGGGGTGAATCTACCCTCTTCCTCCTTGGTGCCTCTGGTGCCTGAGGGGAGGAGGAGAGGAGAGCATTTTCCCTTTTCTCCCAGGGGCACCGTCAGCGCATGAGAAGTGACAGGAAGGGACGTTTCTCTCCCGTTCCCCCTCTCTGGCACAGCCGGCGCCTGAAGGGTGAAGGAGGGGGCAGAAGTATCCTCTCTACAAGGGGAGAGGGAAGTGGGGACCCACTCTCCCTCCCTCTTGTCGTCCTTGGTTGGGGTTGCAACCGGTGAGACCAGTGAGGGCTATCGGCCCGCCCGTTGACTGACGGGTTCTCGGTGCCTTGACTCAGTCGTCAAGGCCAGGTAGCCACTGGTCGGACGGCGTTTGCTCACGGCCATCAGCCACAGTTTTTTTTTGTACTTCCAACTGGGGAGTAAGCTCGACCGTAGCTTATGGGAAATTGAATGGGCTGCATTTGACGGCGTTCGGCCGCAGAGAAAAAAAAATTGCTCTCAATAATGATCGACAAACGGCGTCTCTGAGAAGCTTGATCTAACGGACAGTCGGAACCAATTTCAGAGGTAATTTGTGGAATCTGGCTCTGATGCCAATGTAACAGCATTGGGCTGTTTTGTGACTAGCTTAATAACCCATAACTTAGGCCCTCAGAGAGTGTAGTCCAAGGAGAGCAGGCGAATGGTCGCCTCAGCCATTTTGGCTGAGACCAACCGTGCCACAAATAGACAGGGTCGCTATAAGGAACTTAAAGCAATTATCCTAAGCCTAATCATTCCATGTGGTATTGCCACACTAGAACAGGCCCCTAGCACCTATCTAAGAGTGTAGGAGGAGTGACACGATGGATTTTCCATCGCGGCTCTCATTTCACCTCAAATCCGAGCAAGGATTGAACCGGACTCTAACCCATTATGTTTTTCCAGGCTTTTGGCTCCTTGAAACTTGAGCCTCGAGTGCCCAAAGTACCCGATTTAAAGAGCATTTTGAACCTTAAAATGTTCCATATGCTACAAATTTGTAGTCAAAATATAATTTGGATGACCAAAGCAAGGGGAATCTTGGACAACACAAATGAAAAAGAGTCTTTTTTCTTATGTCTATGTAATGGTTGAGTACAGTTTGACTATGTATTAGATGATCTTAACATGAAATTTCCTATCCAAGTTCAATGTTTGAACATAGCACATCAAATTGGATAAGATGTCATATTGTTGGCATTGACATCTAAGCTGAGCTGAGGCTGGATTTTGAAGCCAGACATTTTCTCTCATGCTCCCTTACTACCTCCAATACTACTCCATTGTTCTTGTGCGGGGTAAGTTGGAGATGGGATACATAGATATTGAACCTCCTCTTCTTCAAACACGAGTTTAAGAGGGTTTTTCAATGGTTCCAAGAGTGTGTGAATTTTCCAGGCTAGTCAGTTTTTTCCAACTGATATTCGTATCTGGAGTAAAAAAAATTGCATGGGATGGGCATTCCCAATTGTATGCAATTCTAGTCAAGCATGCTTAATATGGATGCACGAGTTTCTCATGAGGGTTCTAGGGCTTCCCTTTTCCAAATACGTTCCAGTCAATGGATGTTTTCCTCACTATGAATGTGACTCTCTACAGTAGTCTTCTCCACTCCATACTTTGTAATGGATGATCCCCAGACAATGGTGTGGCTCTATGAACAAATTCTCATGATTGCAACTATCATGTGCACGTATGGTGCTTTACGAAATATGATAGAGGCCTACATCACAAGACCACTGAGTAGTGATGGCTTAAGGGATGAGTTGCTGCATCCCACCACATATATAATACGTGTGTACATTTTTTTGTTAGAAGAACCATGGCATATCGACACAACTGTCTGACTCCTATAAGTTCCTGGTCTCACTGAAACTGGTAACCTTGCCATGGAAACATCAGTGGTTATCCTCCCGAATCACATGGCTGGAGAAAATGACAATGCTGTAAACTGGGTAATCTTGAGCACTGAAAAAAGAAGATTGTGTAGCACTTTCTTTGCATCATGCAAGGTGTCCTTTCAGCTCAGCCCAACACTGATCAAACTTTTCAATATTGCACATGTGCCTGAAAAACATGACAGTTTTGAGGCAGTTCATGCCATGGTTCGAGTTGTTTTTGGAGCAGTTGATATTTCCTACATCCTAACATGGGTACCAAAGGACAAAGAAGGGCTATACCGGAAATGGAAGGGCCAAAGTCATGGAACTCCTTCCTTCTTTCAAATAAGATGAGACCATTGCATAGATCCATACAAGATGGGAGGGCAGCGCACACGGCTCCCTACTATATCGTGATGCTTGTAACATCTGTAAAGTCCCACTAGTTTGTTATTACCCAGCTCATCCCGAGTATCCACCGTTGGAAAACTTGATTACTCTGTACGGAGGAATGGGATATCACCTCCTTGAAGATGTTGGTGATGGTGTATGCCATGAACCAAAATCAACCAGCAAACGGTTCAACCTCCATAATTGTTAATTGATGATGACTTCAGAACATGCCATCAGTGAAACCAACCCCAAATCCGTGATCTAGCACACATGGTGGGCTTCTCTTTGGATGCACAATCCATCCATCATCATCGTAACTTGCTGCATAGTAACAAAATATTCATAAAATGCAGCAACAAGCATGACAAAAACAGCATTTACTTCCAACTAGAGCGTAGCCTAATGCTGTGGTAAAAACCAAAGTTTTGGTGATGGAGTACAGAAGTGGTGGGTGACGTACGTTTCACTTGTACTTGTGCAAAACCAGTACTGGTCTCATGCTTCTGGTGGAGATTGGGTGGTTGATGGAAAAGGCACAAACATCTTCTACCTCATCTTATTGCTAGCAGTAAAGTTTCATAGGTTTTCATAGTGTGCAAGTTATTTGTTGATGGCATGATGCTTACATGCAAGCGATTGTGCAAAACTGATTAAATTCATGGAGAATCGATGGAAAACCATGGTTTGGAATTGAAATCCCTAGTGCACCAACTCGAATTTTGAATGTTATCCTCAAATTTCCCCTCAACACCACCAACTGGATGTGACAGCAGGTTTGAATTGGCATTGAAAAGGAGGGTGAGCTAGAAAGTTATTCGTCTGCATCTACTTGTGCCAAAAACTAGACTTTATTGTATGACCCATTAAGCAGTCAGAATGAGTTACAAAATTACAAACGTGGCTGGCATGGGGAAAGAGAGGAGGAAACGTGAAACCTTTAGTGTTACTTGCCGAAATTTCACAAAACCAGGGAAGAGGTTTGCTCCCCTGGTCACCCAAAAAAAAGACAAAGCACGCTTTGGGAGATCTTGCTTGGAATTTCTTGACATCCAGCAATGTCGGAATCAACAGTCAGCGTCATCAAAGGTACAAATTTCAGAAGGAACATAACTACTTTGGTGGATTATGTCTTCATGTCCTCGCGTGTGGTTTCAACTTTCAGCTTTCAGGGGGTAAGTTTAGAAACTTTGAAAATCACTCACGCGCTTATTTTGAAAACTCCATATGGATGACCATTTCATTTTGGCCTCATGTGATGTTATCCGCAGCGATGCATGAATGGTCAATGCCTTGAGGTTGAAGAAAAGGACAAGATATGGGGAAATAGAGCACTTCAATAATACAGAAGTAGAAGGGCTTTGAAATTCTTATGCTGAGTCCAACATAAATGATGAAAAGGCAAGATATTACAGTTTAAAAGACAATTTGGCAAAATGGAACACTTGAGTAGTTTGAGTGATGTGTCAAAATTTTGATACATATAAAAGCAAAAACTAGAATGAGGCATACCTACGGTCTTCTCTGTATGAGTCAGACGACGCATGCAATCCCGTAATCTGAGTGGCTAATTAAAGAAACTCTACTCAAAAGTGGGTGATTTTGAGAAAATCTAGGCACATTTAAGGAAAATCCTAGCACCATTGACATGTCAACCAAGAAGTATTGAAAGATTGATATTTCTTGAAACACTTTTGACGAGTGGTTGAATTTTTCATAACCTTTTGGGACGATCACCGGTGGTCGGGGCAAGTGGCAAAAATGCATGTGTCGAATGGGTACAAAATGATGGGCATCCTTTTGTGATATAAGCAGCCTCCTTCTATGAGTACCATTATGCTATGAACCATCCCCATTGTGCACCCGTATCAGTTTCTCACGCATATAGACATGCATACCATCGGGTCATGGGGGAATGTATTGATGTGAGCCATCCACGTCTGTTTGTACAGCTCACTCTAGCGGTTTGGCCGTGTCCGTTCCCATGCAGATCCCTGATGCGAAGCCAAGTGGCGGCGGAGGGTGGTTGTGTGGTGGTCTACCCACAAGCAGTTGTATGGCAGTTCCCACTATGTCTCAGATGCTGAGACCATAAAACCATACAACTATCCCCTACAACTGCTATGGTTTTCTTTCCAACAACCATAAAACCATACAACTTCTATTGTTTTCTTTCAGCTTCTCGGGTTTCTTGGTGGACTGGCCATGGACTTGATTTGCATATTTTTGCATTGTGTTACTATTGATCTATGCCTAAACTGTACTTCTGACTAGTCAAAGCATCTTGCTCAAGATTATTCATTGTTACATTCACACGGTGGGTTGTTTGGATGCCTCGACACAAAGTTACAGCAATAAAAATTGTTTAGGATCAGTTTTAGGGCAAAGTGACAATGTCGTTTGCATCACCCGTCGTGCATCACAGCAGGCATCTATACTGTGTGCTTACCATTTTCCATTTTGATTTTCATCTGAAAGCTATTGAGGCCTATGCACATCTTCTCTGGTGAAGCTCTTACTGTTCTTGCACAATTGTTTCATGCTAATGCATCATCTTATTGGACTGCGTTGCCACATCCCTCACAGAAAAGCTAGGAATGTTTTAGGAAATTTTTCATGGTATCAAAGCACTGAGACTCTTCTCACTGAGCTGCGTAACAAAGGCACATCAGCAGTAAGAATGGTGAGATTCATAGCCCCAGTTGTGTTCTTGCAAACTGCCATAGAATACAGGGGCAACAAAGACGACGCCATGATATCAACACCAATGTGACCACGCAAACTCCTTGAGTAGAGGACCACGTTGGTGGTAGCAGTGCAAGGCACTATCCCTGCCATAGTACCTGTAGTATTAGTGTGATAACAGTAGCATGCACATGGAGCAGAAGTAGTGAGAATTAGATTCTGCAAGATATACTAGGGAGCAGCAGTAATAGCAATAGGCAAAAGAAAAAGGGACTGGAAGTAGTAGCCATGAATAGAAGCTAGTAGCAGAAGTAGTGCTCAGAAGTAGCAACAAGGAGCAGTGGTATCATAACTGCTGTTATACTAGTGGCAATAGTAGCGTAGCAATAGTAGAAACATTACAAACAACAAAATTGCAAGTATAGTAGGAGCATAAAAAATGACAGCACCGTAGCATCCACGGTAGAAATTGTGCAGCTGCATCACTTTCTAGTGCACTGTCAGCAACTACGTAGTGGCAGCAGTTATGCACCTTCTGTGCTTAGAAGCCACGTGGCACGTGGCTAGCTGCCATTGCAGCTGCGTCATTTCACAAATGCACAGCTATGAAATAGTAGTAGCAACATCAACTGGCAACTAAAACCCCCACTAGTGCTGAGATAGAGGGTGATGATGTCACCCCTCTCCTCACCTGATGCAAAGTTACGTAGAACTGGCAAGAAAAAAGGGTGGAGGAGGAGAGCTCTCAGAATAAGGTTAGTAGGGTTCCAACCCTCATGACATCATCATTTTGTATGCAGGCATTAGCACGTCCTTAAAAATCTCAACAAAGGACTGTTCATGTCATTATACCCTTAGGCAATTCTTTTCCAGGGAAGCAGTTTTTTGCAGCATTTCCAATCCTCTTGAAACACTAACAGTTTACTATTATGACCATTTTTTTCTTTCACAGCCCATACTGATAAGTGCACATGGGGCTAGGTGATGGCGAGGGAAAGGAGTGAGCGGAACCCTCAGTGTCTTCCATGTCATGGAAGATGAGCCCACAATTGCAGACGATTGATGATCTCTGCTGTGTGTAGGACAAGAGATGTTGACACAAGGATGAGCTGAGCCAACAGCAACAACGGTAGAACGATGTTCTTTAGGAGCTGTACGACGTAATATGGGAGATCTGAGGGGCTTTTGAGCATAAGCGAGGTACAGCTGCTAAAGGTACACCATTGAACATGCCATCCACCTTTTACGTCTATGCTAGTTAGGAGCCTCCTCTTGAGCTTGATAACATTACGAAGGCAGAGAAGATAGCTGTAAATCAGCACCCGAGTGAGCTTCGTGCGCTTAAGGTTTAGCTTCATAAACTACGCCGGAGATTACGGCCTGCCACTCCGGTGCCACCATGTCATCTGGACTATGCATGGAAGCCGTAAGGGCTTGCCTTTGGAGGCTTGCCTCTCAGTGGTGGTCTTCACATACTGCGTCCACCTTCACCGGAGCCTGATTTTGCCCTCCCAATGGAGAAGTGACCAAAGAACTGAGAAACCTCCATCCAGCTATGATAGCGGTGCAGGCTTCAATCACTAGGAGGTCTTGTTTCAAGTGTGTGGTGTCTGGTCCTACTTCCACAGTCAATTCCAGACCATCATTGCATTTTTTTTATGTCCAAACAGGAGCATGAGCGATACGTGGCTTGCTCTACACTATGCCATAGGAGAATTTCTTCGATTCAGGTCCCTTCTTAGGCACAACAGGGAATGGGTCCGGAGCGGACATGTGCTGGGGCTGGGAGCTGGAAATGACAATGCTCATTGCGGATACCCAAAAGATGAGGGCGACCCAGCTACGCGAGTTCCACTCCTTTTGTCAGGGATTGTTGGATCTCGTAGCTGACTACTGGCGGCATGCCATGCGCATCTACATGCGACTTAGTATTAGTAGTGGTTGTAGTTGTGGACACTCAACACGATCATGATCTGAGTGCATCTAGAACCACTCCCAATGTCTCACGGGCTTCGACCATGTTGTACTCTCCAATATCCAAGTCACTTTAGCTCCTGCGCTGGGCCCAATGTTACTTCCTTCAGGTGACATCAGCCAGTGAGGCAGCAAGCACGCATTAGGAGAGCCTGCTCATGACAGCAATGACTATGACTTGGACTCCTTTGTCCTATTTCTCCAGTGCTACCTCTATTGCTTCCTCCTTCTCTCCATGTACCCTGAGTGGCTAGGCTCAGGGTGTTGTTGTGGTCACAAAGGGGAAGACGGGGAAAAAGAAACACAGAAATTGGCTACAAAAATAGAAGTAGCCAGCAAGAATTGGCACTACATAAACAGCATTACTCCAGGACAGGTCGTGAGGCAGGTGATACTTGGATCATCGACTCTGATGCCACCCATCACATGACCTTTCGTCGCGGTGACTTTTTGGTTCTCGGTCCTGTTGGGTCTATTCGATCCATTTGCACAGGATCAGGTCAGTTCTTTCCTGTCCATGGTACTGAGATTGTGCGGTTCGATGGTCCATCCAGCCCCTTGTAAATTTCCAATGGGCTCCTTTTCCTTGCCCTTGAGCTCAACTTTCTCTCTTTTTGTGCATGAACTAGAATGGGGATTTTTATTAAGCACCGTGTTGACTCTGCCAGAGTGACTACTTGCGATGCTATTGCCATCAAGCTCCGTGCCTTGACTGTGGATGATATGTATTGCATGTCTTGTTGTGCTCCTTCTGTCTAGACCTCTTTGTCCCCAGTTACACGTGTGTTTTTCACAGGTGTTCTCTTCTCTGAGCACCTATGTTTGCTGCATTTCCGCCTTTTCCATGTAAGCTTAGACACTGTGTCCAATATCATTTGTATGCAACCAGCCCCTGGTCTTGACGTGGATTCCTTCAAGAAACCGCCTAAGAATAATTTCCTCTCCTATTCTTAGGGTAAGATGCATCACTGAACTTACCCTGCCTACACTTCGTTGACTAAGTGTCCGTAAGAGTTGGCCCAGTCAGGCTTTCTCAGTCCCTTCCCATTCAAGACCCTCTCAAGGTGTGTTCGATATGTTCTCACCCTAACTGATGACTTCACCTAGATGCGGTGGGTATACAGCCTCTGCCATAAGTACCATGCCGCCCTAGCGGTCCACCTGTAGCTCGTCATCTCAGAGCGCTAGTCTCATCACACATCCCACACTTCTCGTTTGGATCGTAGCGGTGATTTCCTCTATAGATGCATTCTATATTGAGCACAGTGTCTTTCACAAAATCTCTTCCCCTGCTACTCCCCACTAGAATAATGTACCTCAGCATTGAAACCGCACCCTTGAGGATGCGGTTTTCACTGTAGTCTTAGTGTGGTCTCCAGGAGAAAATTTCCGTTGAGGGATTTTCTTACACAACAGTGGCCTGGAATTGCCTCCAACATGGTTCCCTCCTGGACAATGTCACATCGTATGAGCTATGATTTTTTCACCATGCAAACCTCCGTTTTGCCCGTGTCTGGGGCTTTCTTGCCTGCGTCTGGCACACTAAGGACCAATAGGGGTCTAAGGTCTCACCAGGAGGTTGTATATGTGCCTTTCATGGCATCTCTCCATGGTTGTATTTGTCGCAATTTTGGAATACTGTCCGTCATGGCATCATAGAGTTGTGTGACACCCTCTTCTTTGAGGCCCTTCCGTGCAGAGACCTCTCTTGTGTTCCGTTGCTAACTGTTGGCCACGCCCCTACTTGTATGAATTCTTGACTGATGGAGGACTTTAGAAATTTGGACAGGTCGGGGCTTCTTCACCTATGGTCAGGTCTTTTGCTGATGAAAATCTGGCTATTATGGTGTTGAAAAATTCCCCTATCATGGATTCTGTTTTCCCTTTTCCTGGTTTGACCATTGGAGAGTGGTCGTATCTCCGATCTAATTTCAGATTTGTACTCCCTGGATTATTCAATGCGATTTTGAGCTTTAATTTTCTTGTTTTGGTCAGTTCTAAAGAAAGCTAGCCCCACACAAAGCTTTGTAGGTAGGTAAGGGTGCTTACCAAAACCTGAATTGCAATTATTGGAGAAGAATCAGGATCGTGAAACGATGCTTTGAATAAGTCACCTGCTCCCACCTGCAATTCATAAACGTGCACATTCCACAACCATTGAAGCAGGCCATATCAGTCACACTGCTTCGGGCAAGTAAAAAACTGCATTTCCATCATGCATCGACAATGTGCAAATGAAAGAGCACATGCAGATTAGTGTTGACCCGGGGTTTCGGGCTGACCTTATCACTGTGGCCACAGAACTGTCATCCACATCGATGGGGCATTGATGTGGTTCAAAATCGCATTCGACGACCACGCAGGGTCAGTACCAATACTCCCCCTCCCCCGCACCCCCCCTCACGCCAACTGACCAGGCCTGACTTGGCGACTCAGCGAGCACATGTTTTGAAATTTTAGGACGACCTGGACCCCAACCTCCTCTCCTTCCCAAACAAATTCCTGTTGAAAAACTGCTCCTCCGCATGCCCAAATGCGGCACCGGGAGGCACCGACGAGCCACCAGAGGGAAATTTCCTCGCAGTTGGATCTAGTGGCTTGATGATTGTTCCAAATCCAAATTGGATTATTGCAGAAGTTGACGAGTCACTGAATCTGGTGGAAGTTGAATCACCTGATTCAGAAAAGCAACAAGGGAGATCTGAGCTTCCAAATTTGGGGTGTGCACAGTGGCTCCGGGAGTTAGCCGCGATTCAACTGCTGGTAGACAATCTGCCGGAGTGACTAATAAAAGAAAATCTAGCAAATCATCCCCGGGAGACTGCCGAGTTGCTCCGGTAGATAATCCACCGGAAGTCAGTAGTACAAGTTGTTATTGGGGGACGGCCAAAATTCTGTCTCGGAGTCCACGACTCAGTAGAAAAGTTTGTTACTCAAGGAGTTGGCCAAAATTCTGACTGCAGGTTCGCGGACAGTTTTCAAACCCTGTCAAACCCCATCATCAAACTCAACAAAAAAGTGACCGAGGTGCATCAACTCAGTGCAGAGGACCCCTCCATCATGTGCAAAGGGATCTGCGCCTCCGGAAGGGCACTTCGCACGTGAAGGAAGGCGCCACGGCGTGTGGGGACCATGGATGCGTCAGAAGTTTCTGTGGTGGGTGAGACGTGCGCCTCGACAAGCGTAATTTGGGCTACGCTTGGCTGAATGACATGCGGTTTAGTGAGTTGGAGAGCACATGAATAGCCCTATAAAATTTCAGATCATAACTACCTTAAAAAAGTAACGCAAAATTGCACAATTCCCTTCGCAAAACTGACTTTCCCTGAATTCATCCTCACATAGCGTGAGGCGACCAGAAATCTCATGATCAGTCTCAGATTCGCCGAAAAGGAATAAATGAACCAGTATAGAAGGTCAGATACATTGGAACTTCCACCAAGCAGTTACCAACAAGTCCTCCTGGCTCAAAAACCACATCCATGCTCTAAAACAACTGACCAGGTCTGGCAGTTGCACTGCGGCCTCCACTGCAGCAGAGATGGCATTCATTGTGGCATGATGCAACTGGTTCCGTGCATCCTGATCTTTTGCCTCATTGTACTGCTTCTTGTGGAAGTTGCGCAGGTTCTTCCACATGTTGGAAGTGTTGCTATCCTTGCAAGAATATCCCCTAGGCTGTTTGTCACAAAGTTGACACTTCGCCTTCCTATCTTCCTCCATGCTCTTGATGATTTTGAAGTACGTCCACACCACAGAAGGAAGCTTCTTCTGCTGGTCTGTAAGCTTCTTCGTCCAGATAGGATGAGGTTACCCTCATCCTATCCGGACGAAGAAGAAGACTCCTCAGCCGCAGGAGGTGGACGGTCGGAATGAGCAGCCTTGGGCATGGCTTCTGTGTTCTCTACCAATGGCCAGCCCCAGTACTTTGCCTAATTACAAAAACTGGACAAGCAACAGCACGCTGAGTTCTTCCGTCACCAGTAGGCCACTGTGGTCAACGGTAGCCTCACAGGGACGGGTGTGAAGAGCGACAATGCCAGGCTCAGCTGGGCCCGCCGACAGAAATTGCATGTAAGAGTGAACCAATGGCCGTGATGTATTGTTGGCATGAACTGCTGACTTGGCAAGGGTGGAGACGAGGTGGAATACTGCCTGGTGGAAGTTGAGCCAGTCCACATGGACTATTTTGGTTCATGGTCAATAGGCGCTACAAAAAGAATCACAATGCCAAAGCTGTGGAGGTCCTCACAGGGATATCATCCAAGTTATTCAGGTTCTTGGCATTAAAAAAGGGTTGCGGTACTCTGGCAGGTGCGGGAGGAAGCCCTCACCCCCTTTCCCCCACCATCCAAGAGACCCATGATTCTAATGCGATTCGAGAACCTCAGAACCCAAATTGGAGTTACCGCGTATAATTTTGAAACCATGAATTCATACTGGCAACTCCAAGAACCTGTGTGCACCCTTAGACGGATACCCAGATTCCACCTGCCTACCACTGGTAGGCAGGTGGAATCTGGGTATCCGTCATGGGTGGCGGGATAAATCTGCCGCCGGTGGTCAAATCCGACTTCAATTTGTTTCAAAGGCACAAATGCAATAAACAAAAGGGCGTGAGAGGTCTCCTTGATCAGGGTGAGTCTCCTCCATATTTGAGGGCCAGGAAGGACGCTTTGCCATGTCGCCATCAAATCACCTCCCGGCACCTCCGTTTGTGGACATGGTGGACGGCTCCACCATGGGTTACTTTGACAGCCATAGTAGAGGCTCTACTGCTCCATTTTTGGCATGCTTGGATGCAGTGAAAATCTCACATCACAGACTATAATAATCTTTTTTTTTATCTCACCTTGATAATAAAGCACACACAACCTGCATTCTTCCAGATTTCTACTCAATTTGTGTGTGGTAATCCAAAGTGCACATCTTCTTTGGAAGTATCTTTGCCTGAGCAGCCATGGAAACTTGGAGGATCAGAGAATTCCCAGAAAGAATTCTTTATAGAAGGGTTATGGGCCCAAAACCCTGGGCTACGTTCCAAATTTTCCACGGATTCTGCAACACAGGGGTGTTTCATTGCAGATGACCTCACCGTTGCAGTTTGAGACTGTCCGCAGTGGAAGCTCAACATGGCGCAGAAGACGGAGTCTTCGACCATCCAAAAATTCATGGGCAGCCCTGGATCTGGGATGTGCAGTTGAATTTTGACATCCACGTCATGCACAAGGGATTTCTGGAACTTATGAAGGGCATGGAGGTTGAAGATGCATGCCCAATGGATGTGGAGAAGGCGGCATTTACCAAGAAGATCATGGAGATGCTTGTTCTCATACTGTCAGCATTGCATGAATCTCAATGGGAATTCCTCCACAGCTGTGCTCTAGCAGGTGAATTGTGTAAGAAGATCTGCGCCATCCATCAATCAACATCCCTTGCAAACAAGATCTTTGTAATGGAGCGACTCATGAGGGTGAGGATTGAGGCTGGTGAGGACTTCATTTCCGGTATGCAACAGGTTGAGTTTCTTGCCTCACAATTTAATGTTGTGGGGTAGAAGACCCATACAAAGATGCAGGCGATGGCTCTCTTCCTGGCTCCACCCAACAGTTGGAGCCGTCTCAACACTGAGATTGGAAGGAAGATAAATTCACCTATGCTGCAATTTTTGAGTACATCCACAACAAATCATACCATTGCAGCGTCGGCAAGGTCTTGTCTTCTTCATCAGCTCTTGTCACCAAAACACAAGGTGGCATCAGTACTGGAACACGAGGTGACGGTAAGGGTGGCGGTAAGAAGGGCTCCAATAAGGGTGCGTGCCACAACTGTGACAAGGACGACCATTGGGCCAAGGAGTGCATGGAGGATGTGCTGATTGGCGGCAAAGGCAAGGAGGCGCTCCTCAATGGCGTCAAGAGCCATGAACTAAAGGGTGCCAACTAGTGGTGCCTTGACTCAGGTCTGGAGGAGCATATCCAAGTTAAAGTGGGGCTCATCAACTATACTAAGTCTGCTAAGGTGATGTGCACGAAGAGGCATTATTTGGTGGTAAAAAGGTGCAGCGTGATATGAAAAATGTGTAATATGTTCTGAGTGTGAGCTGCTTGGCAGACAAGGGGTATGAGGTGCTCTTTTGTAGGAAAGTGTTGAAAAATTGCCCCTCTGTATTCCCCAGAACAGAGACAGAATTTGTGATGTATCTACAAGTCACCACATTACTCAAAATCTACTTCTAACAGTTTCAGGTGAAGCAGGACCCAGAGCAATTTGAATTGCTTGATTCAGTCAAGAATCAAGGAAGTTATGTGCGTTTGAAGTTTGGCGGGGCATTTGTCTTTTTTTTTTCTTCTTTTTCTTCAGTAGTACATTTCGTTACTGGAGCACTAAGCTAAATCGTGGCTTTGGATTACACCGCAATGTGAGCAGCAAATTCCGGCACCAGATTACTCTACAGTAATACAAGCTCTTACTAGGGAACTTGGCAAAAATCTGGGTTTCGGACCCCGGATTCAGTGTTGTAGTTTGTTACTCAGGGACTTGCTTGCAATTCTGAATGGAGGTCCGCGGACAGGTTCCGAACCCCGTTAAACCCAACCACCAGGTCTGATACTTATCAGATCCAGGTGTCCCCAAATGGCACCAAAAGCATCACAGAAGGTTATTGGAGCTCCGGCATCGTGGAAAAGGTGCTTTGGTACAAGTATTGGTGCTTGAGGGCGCTCAGTAAAGTGGCCTTCATGCTAGCATAGTGCTAAGCGACAGAAGCACAATGGTGCATGTTAGAGCACATAGTGTAGGCTATGCTCAACTGAATCATCAGTGTTTGGTACGGTGGGAAGTTTTTGAGTAGCCCTATAGCTTAACTGACGTGGTCAACAACCAAAAAATAAATGAAAATTGATCCCCAACTCTTCCAGATTTGGGTTTGTCTGTATTCCTTCAGAAGTCTGCTCACATAGAATGCAACCACTGTAAAGCCCACGCTTTGTCTCGAATAGCCACCCAAACAAGCCTTGACACCATAGTCAGGGCATGTTGGAAAAGAATACTAGAAAAGGGTTACGGGCCCACAGCCCTGAACAGTCCAAAAATGATCATGGATTCTGCAGCGTTTTTGGTGACCTTGCTATCAACATCTGACAACCCAGGTCACAAAGGTGTACCATGACACTGAAGATGGAGTTGCAGATGACAGATGAGGAGAAGCATGTCTTGAAAAAGAAGAACATGGAGGCACTCATGCTCCGGCTATCATCAACCGTCGAGACTCAGTGGATCTACTTCCAAGGCTGCACGCCGGTGGCCAAGCCATGGAAAATTCTTTTCACCATCTGCCAATGGACGTCGCATGCAAACAGAATCGTCACAATGAAACAACTTCTAGTGGTGAGGACTGATGAGGGAGAGGAAATCTTTGCCGCCACAGAGCAGGTTGAGTCGCTTGCCTCGCACTGCAACAATGTGGGATAGACGATCAACTTGTAGCTTCAAGCGATGGCCCTCCTCATTGATCTACCTGATAGTTGGAGCCCTCTCATAACTTTCCTTGGAGGATGGGCAGAAGACAAGCTCACCTATGGCACATTTTCTGAATACATACGTAACAAGGTGCAGCTTTGCAGTTGCAATGAGGCCTTGATTTTCTCATTGGCCCTGGTCATTAAAACAGATGGTGGAGTTAACATCGACAAGGGAGGCGATGGTAAGGGCAGCAACAAGAAGAGCTTTAGGAAGGGTGCGTACCACGAGTGCAGCAAACAGGGCCACTGGGCCTGCGAGTTTCCAGAGGAGGCGAAGGCTACTGACAAGGACTCCAAAGGCAAGAAGGCATTCCTCAATGGCACAAAGAACCACAACCTCAAAGGGATCAGCAGGCATTGCCTGGATTCCGGTTCAAAGAAGCACATCCAAGTCGGGAAGGTGGGATTCTTCCACTAAACCAAGTTTGCCAAATTCATTGTGGTCGCCAACTACAAATTCAAACTGGCGGCTGGCCAAGGAGACACCGAGGTGGAGTTGGAGGTGAATGGTAAGAAGATGATGCATTTCATTCGTGATGTGCAACACATCTCAGCCTGGCTGGCGTTCAGAGTGTTAGCCACTTGAAGGACAGGGGGAATTGAGTGCTCTCTTAAAGGAAAAGCTCAGTGGTGCGTATGGATGGCAGCAACAAAGTCATACTACAGGTGAAGCGCAAGGGCGGTGTGTACATCGTGAAGACGAAGGTAATCCTTGTGGCAGAAGATGCAAGAAAATTTTGTAAGAATGCTCCGTCAACATGGCCAAAGGAGGGGGCACTGATCTGGACCTCTGGTGCCGGCGGCTGGGGCATTATTAACCTGTAGCGCCGAAGAAGATGGCCATCGCGACATGGTCTAGGGCCTCAACATCACCGGTGCAACAGACAAGGTAGCAGATGCAGCAGCACACAAAATGTGCAAGCCTTGCATTTTGGGTAAGGCAATTTGCAAGCCGTTCAACAAGAATACGAGTTGCGCCAAACATCTGCTGGAGGTATTCCACACAGACATGTATAGACCGTTCAAAACGTCATGAAAGGGTGGTACGTGGTACTTCTTACCTTCATTGACGCCTAAAAAAAGCTGTACATGTACTTCATGAAGCGGAAAGATAAGGTGCTGGTCTGGCAAAGGAGTACGTTGCCGTGGTAACGATGTAGACTGGCCACAAGGTCAAAGTGCTACGCAGTGACAAAGATGAAGAGTACGTGGGTTGGAGCGGGTGGCTGAAGCACCTGGGAATCAAGTGGCAGCACACAGAACCCTACTCACCACAATCTAATGGCATGGTGGAGCATACAAACCAGATGCTGCTCAACAAGGTGCGGAAAATGATTGTGGACACATGACTGCTGCGGAACTTGTGGACAGAAGCGGTGCGCACGGCAGGCTACAACATCAACCTCACCCCAACTGCGGTGCAGACAGGGAAGAGCAGCTGGAAGATTCCGCAAGAGGTATGGAGAGTTCTGACGGAATCGAGAAACACCCTAAAACTGATGAGCTGCGGATCAATTTTTGTCGATTATGTTGTCATTGACCACATCATCAAAGTTAAAGGGCTGCTTAAAATATTTTCAATGCACTAAGGAACACATGATTTGGTGAATTGTAGCCCACGGTACAAGCTCCAACATGCATCATTGTGCTTCCTCTGCTCACCATAGCGTGAGAACCACTCAACGGAGCGCCCTGAAGCACCAGTACGTGCACCAAAGTGCCTTTTTCAAGGTGCAGGAGCTTCAACAACCTTCTGTGTTGCCTTTGGTGCACTTTGGGTGTGCCTTGATTCCATGATTATTGAACCTAGTGCTTTGGTTTGACAGGGTTAGAAACCTGTCCTTGGACCTCCAGTCAAAATTCGACTGTCCTTGAGTAACAAAACTCAATCCGCGTTGAGGGCGCTCCATCAAAAACCCGGATGTTGGCCGAGTCCCCTTAGTAACAAATAGTACTGTTGCGCAGTAATCTGGCGCCGGAAATTTCAGCTAACATTGTGGAGTGATTCAGACCCGGAATTTGGCTAACTGCTCTAGTAAGAAAACATAGTATTGAAAAATGGAAAAGTCCCTAACCAAACATCAAACACCGATAACTTCCTCGATTCTCAACGGAATCAAGCAATTCAAACCGCTATGCATCCAACACAACTTCTTGCTTCACCTGCAACTATCAGCAGTACACTTCGAGCACTGTGGAGACCTGTATAGACTTTCAAACTTCTTCCTCTGTTCTGGGGCATGCGGAGAGGAAAACTTTCATTATTCTCCCCCTTGCACCTTCCATGCCTGCTACCTCCTGCTCACTCCTGGTCATCTTCAGCTGCGCCTGCCAGCGCATCATAGCTGGTCATGCCGAGCCCAGACACGCTGATGACATGCCGGTCCTTTGGCTGTACCTATGTCAAGAATTGTCCAAACATGTGCTCGGTGCTGCAAAGCTGCAGCACCACCTGTCCCTTCTCCACCGTATGGTGCGCATAGTGATTTTGTATGTCAATTTGCTTCATCCTCGGGTGTTGCGTTAGGTTGTTGGTCAGTGAGATGGAGACGATGTTGTCCTCTTACACCATCGTTGGCTCCTGCTGTGGCACTCGGAGCTTCTCCAGCAACCTGTGAAGGAACAACTACTCCTTCACTGCTTCAGCTAGCGCAATGTACACTGCTTTCACTATGTAGGTAGCGACACAGTCCTGATTTTTGCTGCACCACCAGACCACTGCACCCGTAAGGAAGAATACATAGCCGGAGGTGGACTTCCGCCCGTCGACGTCGTTGGCGTAGTCTGGGTCCATGTAGCAAAATTTGGTTCTCCACTTTCTGTCGAACCTCAGGTGTGCATGCCCTGTCTCTTATAGGTCATGGAGGATGCGCTTGACCACCTTCCTGTGTAGTGGCCCTGGATCGTCCGCGTACCTGTTCACTCGTCCCACCGCGTGGGCCACTTTGGGTTGAGTCACCACAATGGCGTACATGAGGCTGTCTAGTGCTGACTGTGACGGCACCCCTGCTATGCCCTCCCACTTTTCTTTTGTTTGCAATGCCATTGCCGCACTTAGATCACAGGTAGTGGAGACTGGACTGCAAACAGATTGGAAGTCTCCATGACGTACTGCTTCAGTACTTCAGCCACATTCCTGGCCTATCCCAACTCAAACGTGCGCACCCTCCGGTTCTGCATGATCCTCACCCTGAGGTATTATTCCAGCTTCCCCACGTCGGACATGTGGAAGCTGCTGTACATCTTCACTTTCATCCGCTATATAATGTGGAAGTCAGAGGGAACACAAGATCAGGTTGTCCACGTGAATTGTGACAGTCTGATGGAGCTGGTTGTTTTATCGCACCCAGAAACTGTGATCAGATTCATAGCTGTTGAAGTCAAGCTGCACTATGTAGCCGTCCATCTACTGGTACCAGCGCCGTGGTGACTTTTTTAGCCCATAACCTTGCGCAACCTGCACTACTTGCCCTCCGGCCCATCCATCCCCTCTGATACCTCCATGGAGATCTCCTTCTGAGGATGTCGTTGTGGAACGCCACTTTGACGTCCATTTGCTCTAGCTCCTTGTCCATGGTAGCTTCCACCGCGAGGATAGCTCGGATGCTTGTGAACTTCGCAATGGGGACAAAAATTTCTCCTTTTAGTGCTTGTTCTTGCGCTGTGCAAACCCCTTTGCTACCAACCGCACCTTGTACATCTTGTGACATATTGTCCCGTGCCATGTCCTGGAGTCTCCGTTTGTCAGGACGATGGCTCCAGATCCTGGTACAGTACAAGTTTGAATGACGGACTGATTTTTCAGGAACTACAGAAAACGATGGACTAGCTGCAACTGGAATCGAGGAAATTGGCTATGAATTGAGAGATTTATGGTCCGGTCAAAGGTGGGAGGTGGTGCTCACCATCCAGGTTTGGACAGCAGACTTGGTAACGGCTGGAAAATCGATCCGGCGGTGACCAGTTTGACTCCCACCACGCACACCATGGCGGAGGCGCCCCTTGGGGGANAGGACGATGGCTCCAGATCCTGGTACAGTACAAGTTTGAATGACGGACTGATTTTTCAGGAACTACAGAAAACGATGGACTAGCTGCAACTGGAATCGAGGAAATTGGCTATGAATTGAGAGATTTATGGTCCGGTCAAAGGTGGGAGGTGGTGCTCACCATCCAGGTTTGGACAGCAGACTTGGTAACGGCTGGAAAATCGATCCGGCGGTGACCAGTTTGACTCCCACCACGCACACCATGGCGGAGGCGCCCCTTGGGGGATGCTAGCAGCAATATCCCATGAATCATTGGATCCATATGCACTTCAGAATGGCGTTCTGGTCCTCCATTGGGGTCCAATGCACTTCAGGTGCCCGTCACTCCCGCTGGTGCTGTGTCAGGGACAAATACCCAATGATGCACTATGAATCGTGTGACAGGCACTACGGTTTTCCAAATCACATGCGGTATACATATACATATACATATACATATACATATACATATACATATACATATACATATACATATACATATACATATACATATACATATACATATACATATACATATACATATACATATACATATACATAT
>SZWC01009751.1:66825-80814 GCA_023375785.1 Penium margaritaceum
GCAAGAGGCTCGCGCATGCCCCTAAGCTGGCTCCAGGAAGAGGAGAGCTACTTGCTGCATAGTACTGCACAGCCACGCTGGTCAGGGAGTCCTATAGCTGACTGGGCAAGCATCATGCACCCTGAACATGAGGCTTCCACTACATCAGCAGCCTCATGCATGGAGCCAAGGCCCCTTCTACCAACATGGGCCAATCTGGTGCGAGCTTCAGGTGGATCCTCATCAACGGGCCTGATGCGGCAGCATGGCGAGATCAACGATCATCATGGAAAGGCCTGATGAACAAGAAACCTTCAGGTGAAGCTTCACCTGAAGACCTGGTGAAGCTTCCTAAAGGAGGAAGCTTCCCTCTGGAGCAGCACAGGTATCAGTAAGAGCCCAGGACTGAAGGAAGCTTCCATTGGATGGAAGCTTCTCCAGAGTAAGGCAGGGGTGGCAGCAGACTTGAACAACCTGAAGGAAGCTTCTCGTTCAGGTGGTCAACTTGCCAGGACCTCAAGTATAAAAGGCGGAGGTCCTGCCACTTCTCATTATCCCAGCATCGCCAGTATCATCTCTCCAACACCACGTGCAAGGCTCCATGCCTTGACACCAGAGCACCTGCAACAACGATGCTGCTAGAGTTCCTCCCAAGACCCCTGTAAGCCTGGTACTTGCGTGCCAGCCTGGGTGGAGGACGATGCTGGTGATCCCTCCAGGATCCCCGTAAGCCTGGCAAGCTCTGCCAGCCTGGGAGGAGGTCGCCCTGACATCCTGAAGGCCGTTCACTGTTGCGACGGTGCCTGTGCCGAGACCCTTGCTCTGACGGCCTTGACGGCCTAGCAAGGCGTTGCGCCCCAGTTTAGGGCCAGGAGTTATGTCAGAGCGCACTGCTGAGCTGTTTGCATAGCTGTTGTTCCTTGTACAGTACTTGTACTTTTAACAAGATTCAACTCCATAATTCTTGCTTCCGCTAGTTTCTCAACAGACTTTACAAGGCATGCTTGCTAGGCATAAAAGATCCTACAGCAGCAGGGGACCCCCTTGCTGCATCAGAGCACGCGGTGGCTTTGTCGCTGCAAGCTCACAAAAAACCAACATGGTATCAGAGTAGTAGGTTCTTTGTCTGGCCAGTGCTCTTGCAGCAGCAGCAGCAGCTACAGCAACAGCAATGTGGATTGGTGAAGCAGTCCTTCACCATCCCTGTACAAGCTTGAGGAGGAGCGATGTTCGCCTTCTCTTAAGCATGTAGAAAGGCCGACCTTTGTGCCGTTCGGCTTGCACAAGACGAAGAGCATACCATGTTCAACATGGTATGAGAGCAGTAGGTGGGGCTCTCAGCAAGTGCAGCAGCAAGAGCAGCAGCAGACTGCTTCTGTGGTGGAGATGTTCTTTACCATCCTTGTAGAGGCGCTCAGCAAGAGGTGGAGTTGACNTAGGTTCTTTGTCTGGCCAGTGCTCTTGCAGCAGTAGCAGCACCTACAGCAGCAACAATGTGGATTGGTGAAGCAGTCCTTAACCATCCCTGTACAAGCTTGAGGAGGAGCGATGTTCGCCTTCTCTTAAGCATGTAGAAAGGCCGACCTTTGTGCCGTTCGGCTTGCACAAGACGAAGAGCATACCATGTTCAACATGGTATGAGAGCAGTAGGTGGGGCTCTCAGCAAGTGCAGCAGCAAGAGCAGCAGCAGACTGCTTCTGTGGTGGAGATGTTCTCTACCATCCTTGTAGAGGCGCTCAGCAAGAGGTGGAGTTGATGCCACTTTGGAAAGGCGCATGGTCGGCGTTCCACCTATGCAGCGAGCAAGGAGAACATGGTAGAGGAGAACGCTTGGTCAGCTTCTCCTACACAATCAGTTTTGCGTGCGTTGCACATGGGCCAAGAGCAGGGGCGCCATGTCACAGACCATGCACAACTCCAAGCGCAAGAGGCACAACGCTTGGCAGGGGAGGCACAATGCATGGCAGAACAAGAAGCCGCAGCACACCAGGCTTTGGAGCAAGAGAGGGAGGCGCTGAGGCAGCATATTGCCGCTCAAGAGCTCTTACGTCAACAGGAGCAGCCTACCCATGCAGCTCGAGCATTGCATACGCAGTAGTTATGACAGTCACATGCGGCTCAAGTAGCCCAAACCGCACAACTTCAGCAGTACTAGGCATGGACTCAGCAATAGCAGCTTCAACAGCAGCAGCTCCAGCAACAGCAGCAATGACAGCAGCAAATGCAGTGGCAACATGGTTCACAAGGATCGTCTGCACAGCTGCCTCAAGCAAGCCCTTCCCCAGTCGTGCAACCAGCCATGTCTCCACTGGTGCAATCGTCTGCACCACCTCAAGGAGGCGTGCCACCAACATTTGTGGCTGCGCGGCCACAACCTGCCCAGATTGTTCCACCCATGACACAAGCTCAGCATGTTCTCCAAGCACCAGTGCTGCATGCTTTTGCGGCCCAAGAAGAACCTGTACCCGTTGGAGGAGCGGTCCCACCACTTCTTGCAACTCCTATGGAGATGGAGTACTCCAGCCTATGTCGGAGACATCACGTGTCTCCTTCCGCGAGGTGCAGCGCAGACGTCCAAGGCGACAGTCTACCTGCACAACTCACTGAAGAGGAGAGCACGATGGAGATGGAGAATAGGGGTGCCGATGGTACACCGTCTCATCGTCCATCCGTGCCACCAAGTCTTCCCATGAGCTTGGAAGACAGCTTCCATGTGGCAGAGCCAACGCTAGGAGTTGAAGAGCCAAGGCGTTTGGCGGAAGAAGCGTTGTACATGCTTCAAGCAACCACCGTACATCAAGCTCATGAACGTGCGACGGAAGACTTGCGGCAACAGTTGTTCAATTTTGTACTTATCCTTTCGAAGGGGAAGCGGAAGGAGAATGAAGCATGAATGTTAGAGCTTCAACACCAACTGTACTAGATGGAGGAGATGCAGCAAAAAATCCACCTCTTGTTAGTGCAGCAGCCAGCAACAACTGTGCAACCGCCGCTAGCAAGAGTGGCATTGGTCATGCCACAAACGGTCATGCTAGCAGAGGTGCTATTGCAAGCATCTGCATGTAACAAAATTGCGCAACTCCTTCATGGTTGTTCAAGGCACAACCATGAAGTGCTTTGATGATACACGGAGCAGGACCACTCTGTATTGTTCCTTAAATGATAGAGGGAGGAAGTGCTTCCACAGATGGAAGCACGGTGACTCAGCAGCAGATTAGTGCACATGAGCTCCTTTGCCAACAGGAGCAAGAGATATGTGTGACTGCATTTGCACGCATCTCTCAAATGCAAACGTGGGTGGCTCGACCGCAGCAGCTGTACAATCACATGTGCCAAGGGGAGCCATGCCAAAGAGCGCAAGCACCATTGCTAACGAAAGTCACATCTGCTCCTTCATTGTCGGAGCTTGTCATGTCTCAAGCGATGCCATCAGCTGCATCTGCACTTGGAGGCATGCAAAAGCAAGCAACGGTGGCCGATGCAACACCGGACAAGGCAGTGGGACAACGACCGGAACTTGCAGCTCAACAAGCAAAGCCTTTGGCTTGTCCAGCAACCGTGGACACAGCGCAGTGTGAATGTTTGACACAAGCATGTGGCCCTGTCCAACCTTGCTTTTCCCCATCACGCATGGAAAGCACATCAGTAACTTCAAAAGTTGCAGCCACGGCAATCAGCAAATTTGCAACGGATCAACAGGAATGGATGGATCGCACATCTGCCAAGCTCTACACTTGAGCAAGGCAAAAGCAACGAGCTGCCCTGGAGGATCCGGACAAAGCTCCCCGAGAACAGAAACCATGCAAATCATGCCATTTTCTCCAGCTCTCAGAACGAGCTGTGAGGAGCACCATTCCAACGTGAAGAGCATCACAGCCCTCAACAGTTTGGCATGTCATCGGTGGAAGAGGCGGCAAGGTGGAAGCAACAAATCAGCAAGTCAGCGGCGCCAACACAACGGCGACAAGGCTGAGTGTCTCGGCAACAGCTCGGCTTGTCTGTTCCACATCTCCACTACCCACCTTCTAGTGCGCATTGGGCAGCACAGGAAGCAGAAGAAGAAGAGGAAGAAAAAGAAAGGGACTAAAAAAAAGGAAAAAGGTCCTCAAAGAGGTGGCTGCAACGACGGCCCGGAAGCCAGCAGTTGCACTCATGAGCCAATGCTACCACGCAGCGGAATTTGGACGCATGCGACGTCCAAGAGGAGTGAAAGGTCCCCGACCGACCTCAAAGTAGTCTTTGCAAAGAAGCAAAGCTACCAAAAAAAAAATCCTGTCATGTCGGCAGGCTGTTGCAGTAAGCCCACCTCATGGAGGTGGCATGTGTCATGGAGCTGTGCTCCACGAACTACGTTCCTGCCATGTTGGCAGGTGGTGGCAGTAAGCCCACCTCAACCAGGGTGGCATGCGAGTTGGATTCAAACGACGGATGCAATAAGCCCATCTCATGGAGGTGGCATGCGTGACAGAGCGATTCTCCACGGACGCAGTGCCGGTGGAGATTCTCGCGCTCTCGTGAACTAAGTGGTAGTAGACTTGCGGGACCTTGATCGCCACCACCATGATCCGGACTCTCACCAATGAGGGGAAGCAAGCCGGAGGGGGAGAGAATCTCCGGGATAAAGGGAGAGATTTGGACTACCTCTCCACGGGTTCTTGATCCTGCCACGAATTCATCCGAAAGCATTGCAGCCAAAAGAGGGAGAAAAGGAGATAAACAAAGGTAGCTGCAATTTTCTCCTCGATTTGGATGTCGACCACTGTCTACGGAGGCGGAGTCCATTGCTGCAACTCCTGAAAGGCAGCTGGTAGTAGCAGATGTTGCTGCAAAAATGGCAGCAGCTCTCGTCGGGCCTTTTTTGCAAAATCGGCCTGACCACTTGCGATGGCGCAGAGTGATGACGTCATCGACGGGAGCAGCCGTTGTCATTCTCGTCCATGTGCACAAGTGGCGCTCGCACTGCACACCACGAATGGAGCGACAGAAAGAAAAAAATAACGGGGGCCGACACAGCTTCTCGTGGGTCGGCAAGCGCTGAATGTGACCACCACACCGCGGTCGCGGAACGCTGTCGCAGCTAGCGAGCCACTTCGGCGGGTCAGCGAGCCAAGATGGCGAGAAGAAAATAAATAAATAATTGGAGGAAGGCCTCTCCATCAACAACGGCAGCAGAGAGACGTTCTGCAAGTGTCAAGAAGCAGTTGGCAACAGTTTTTTCTGCAAAGATCTACAACAGATCTGTCGCAGCTGTTCACAGAAATGGACCATACCACTTTCAACGGCGTGAGTGATGACATCATCACTTGGAGCAGTCTCCATCGATATTTGTGGAGCTGCAGCAGTGTACGTACACTGCACGTTTGGAGCAGTGGGGAGAACGGCAAAGCCAAAGGAGCAGATTTGGATGTCCTCATAAGCAGCTCTTTTTTGCTGCTTGGTACTGAAATAGGTCAGTTAAAAGTTCTGACCTACAGCAGTCCTACTTTTCCGATGAGCACAGAAAGCGACTGGAGTGGGCTGCCGGGCGATTTAGACAAAAAAAAGGGAGGAGAGGTCGCTCGCTCTCGCGAGAAGAACAGGACCTCCGAAAAAAAAAAATGGGAGGAGGAGGAGACCGCGCGCTCTTGCGAGCGAAACGGCCCCCCAGAGCAAGGCCAGCTCAGTGGCTGGCTGGCGAGCGAGGGAGAGGGGGAGGTCCGCGATGGACCTCGTACCAGCTCGCCGCGATGGCGAGCTGGGCCAGCGAGCCCTGCCGCGACGGAAGGGTGGACTGCGGCAGGGGTCTGCCGCGACAGCGGCCTTGGCCGCAACCAGCAGCTGCCGCGACGGCAGGGCCCATCGCGCAGCCCCACGATGGCGGCGGAGAGCGAGGGGGAGGCCCTAGCTGCGTGCACCGTGGGCCCACGTGAGCAGGCCAGACAAGCGAAAACAAAAAAAAGGAAATGGGGCGGCTGTTTGCGAACTACTCGCGCAGCCTGTCCGTTCGCCATGAGGAGTTGGCGAGGCGAGCCCGGCAAGGCAGACGCAAGGAGTAGCCAGAGGAAGAAAAAGAAAAACAAGAAAACAGCACGGCTGAGAAGCGGCCGGCGAGGAGCTGCGAGCTCCGAATTCGCCGGAGTATATCGGCGTGACGGCCATGGACGCCACGAGCACGGACGGCAACGGCCAAGAACGTCGACGACGACCAAGAACGGCCAGCTGACGCCATGGATGGGACGAACCGTCCCAGAAACGCCACAACCGGGACTGGCAACAACCAGACTCGAAGTGACGCGACAGAACAGCCGGCATGGCTGTCTCAGAGGGGCAGAAACGCCCTACTCGCAAGACGAAGACTCAAAAACAACCAAGAAGTGGTCAAAGGGGCTGGAGACAAGGTAGCCTTGGCGCAGGGCCTCCAGAGCAGCAGCCGTGGACAAAGTCTCCTCAGCAAAGTAGCAGGGCAAAGCACTACAGGAGCAGCTGGCTAACATGACAGGGGGAGAAGTCACTTGAGTTGTGGTATGACTACAGGCACCAGCCTTATATACTCCCCCATGCCACTGCTCACATCGGCGGTCCCAACAGCGGTCCCAGCAGATGGTCCTCAAAGTGGCCCCGCTATGCGGCCGCCACCTCGCACAGGACCGCCCGAACGCACGTGCATGCAAAGCACGGTGCATGCCTTCGAGAAGCTTTGCTTCACCACCAAGCAACCACAAAGGGTCAAACGGGTGAAGTGACAACGACCTTACCCAAAGCCTTTTTTGGGGTCACCCATGTGCTCCAAACCCAAAAACGGCTCCCAGGAATCCTGGAAGTGCGAGAAACGAGCCAAAAGAGGTGGTGCTCGAATTTTTCGAGCTACAAAGTCACCACAAAAAAATTCTAACGGAGTGCCTGCACACAAGTGGAGCCGGAAAGACCAACCGAGTTTTTCAAACAAATTCAACAGCCTCATTCCTTTTTTTGGAGTCCAGCAGCCGACATTCGATCTTCAACGTTCGGGGATTTTTACCATTGACCGAAGCCACGAGTCGCGCTCCATTTTCAAGGGCACTCTGAGGCAGAGTGAGTCAAGCCGTTTCTCGGGAGCACGCAAGTGAGACACTTTTTTGAATCACCAGCGCACCAATCGAGGGGGAGTGTTGAGTAAAGCGATGACTGCGCTGGTGCCAAGCTCCGATATGGTGAAGACGGTACTGCGTTCGGAGCACTGTACGGAAAGTTACGAATTTTACGGTGGATTCTTGGGTCCACGCCGACTAGGAATTTTCTTCCGTACATGCCAGACAGATTCTGGCATCCAACCCTGGAGTGGCCTAAAGGGCTTGAAACGTACTATACTATGCTGGCATGCGCAAGAAGCTCGCGCATGCCCCTAAGCTGGCTCCAGGAAGAGGAGAGCTACTTGCTGCATAGTACTGCACAGCCACGCTGATCAGGGAGTCCTATAGCTGACTGGGCAAGCATCATGCACCCTGAACATGAGGCTTCCACGACATGAGCAGCCTCATGCATGGAGCCAAGGCCCCTTCTACCAACATGGGCCAATCTGGTGCGAGCTGCAGGTGGATCGTGATCAACGGGCCTGATGCGACAGCATTGCGAGATCAACGATCATCATAGAAAGGCCTGATGAACAAGCAACCTTCAGGTGAAGCTTCACCTGAAGACCTGATGAAGCTTCCTAACGGAGGAAGCTTCCCTCTGGAGCAGCACAGGTATCAGTAAGAGCCCAGGACTGAAGGAAGCTTCCATTGGATGGAAGCTTCTCCAGAGTAAGGCAGGGGTGGCAGCAGACCTGAACAACCTGAAGGAAGCTTCTCGTTCAGGTGGTCAACTTGCCAGGACCTCAAGTATAAAAGGCGGAGGTCCTGCCACTTCTCATTATCCCAGCATCGCCAGTATCATCTCTCCAACACCACGTGCAAGGCTCCATGCCTTAGCACCAGAGCACCTGCAACAACGATGCTGCTGGAGTTCCTCCCAAGACCCCTGTAAGCCTGGTACTTGCGTGCCAGCCTGGGTGGAGGACGATGCTGGTGATCCCTCCAGGATCCCCGTAAGCCTGGCAAGCTCTGCCAGCCTGGGAGGAGGTCAATCCCTCCAAGACCCCTGTAAGCCTGGCAAGGCCTGCCAGCCTGGGAGGAGGACGCCCTGACATCCTGAAGGCCGTTCACTGTTGCGATGGTGCCTGTGCCGAGACCCTTGCTCTGACGGCCTTGACGGCCTAGCAAGGCGTTGCGCCCCAGTTTAGGACCAGGAATTATGTCAGAGCGCACTGCTGAGCTGTTTGCATAGCTGTTGTTCCTTGTACAATATTTGTACTTTTAACAAGATTCAACTCCATAATTCTTGCTTCCGCTAGTTTCTCAACAGACTGTACAAGGCATGCTTGCTGGGCATAAAAGATCCTACGGCAGCAGGGGACCCCCTTGCTGCATCAGAGCACGTGGTGGCTTTGTCGTTGCAAGCTCTTGTGAGCTTGCAGCGACAAAGCCACCGCGTGCTCTGATGCAACAAGGGGGTCCCCTGCTGCCGTAGGATCGTTTATGCCCAGCAAGCATGCCTTGTACAGTCTGTTGAGAAACTAGCGGAAGCAAGAATTATGAAGTTGAATCTTGTTAAAAGTACAAGTATTGTACAAGGAACAACAGCTATGCAAACAGCTCAGCAGTGCGCTCTGACATAACTCCTGGCCCTAAACTGGGGCGCAACGCCTTGCTAGGCCGTCAAGGCCGTCAGAGTAAGGGTCTCGGCACAGGCACCGTTGCAACAGTGAACGGCCTTCAGGATGTCAGGGCGTCCTCCTCCCAGGCTGGCAGGCCTTGCCAGGCTTACAGGGGTCTTGGAAGGATTGACCTCCTCCCAGGCTGGCAGAGCTTGCCAGGCTTACAAGGATCCTAGAGGGATCACCAGCATTGTCCTCCACACAGGCTGGCACGAAAGTGCCAGGCTTACAGGGGTCTTGGGAGGAACTCCAGCAGCATTGTTGTTGCAGGTGCTCTGGTGCTAAGGCATGGAGCCTTGCACGTGGTGTTGGAGAGATGATACTGGAGATGCTGGGATCATTCTGAACTAAGATGAGCTTCCCCTTTTATACCTGAGGTCCTGGCAAGTTGACCACCCGAAGGAGAAGCTTCCTTCAGGTGGTTGAGGTCTGCTGCCTCTTGGGGAAGCTTCCTTCCAGGAGAAGCTTCCTGTAGGTCAGTGTTGTTACTAGCATCCCTGCACGTTCAGGGAGAAGCTTCCTTGTTGAGGAAGCTTCATCAGGTGTTCAGGTGCAGCTTCTCTAGGAGGTTGCTTGCTCTGCAGGCTTTTCTCTGACGGCCGTTGATCTTGCCATGCTGTTGCATCAGATCCGTCAATCAGGTGGCTCCTGAAGCTTGTTCCAGATTGGCCCATGTAGGTTGAAGGGCCAGGGCTCTATGCATGTGTCTGATGATGCAGTGTAGGCCTCATGCTCAGGGTGCATGATTCCTGTCCAGTCAGCTAGAGGATTCCCTGACCAAGGCAACTATGCAGTGCTGCGCACTAGGCAGCTCCCTTCCCTGCTAGAGCTAACTAGAGGCATGCGCAACCCCCCTTGCACATGCCAGCACACTATATTACACACCAGGCCCTTTAAACTGCTTCAAGGCTGGTTGCCAGATTTTATCTGGCCTGTACAGAAGAGAATTCCCAGTAGACGTGGACCCGGGAATTCACTGTAAAATCCGTAACTTTCCGTACAGTGCTCCGATTGCAGTGCCGTCTTCACCATATCGGCCCTTAACACCAGCGCAGTAATCGTACCTACCATCACTCCCCCTCGATTGGTGCGTTGGTGATTTGTACCGTGTCACTCTTGCGCGCTCCCAAAAAATTCCTCGAGTGACTCCCAAAAATCTTTGTCGAGGAAATGGAGCCAAGTATCCTCCTCGGTGAATGGGAAAACCGGAAAATTGTCGATATCTGCTTCTGCACCCAAGGAAAAAATATTTCCTCTTGAATAGGTGCAGGGGTCACTTCCTGACCTGTTTTTGGGCTTTCTGTTAGTGATTTTTGCAAGCTGTCATACCCAAAAATTGTTGGGTCGAGTTTGGGCCTCTAGAAAATCGTTGCTTGCCTCATGCAGAAGCAACTCCTCATGTTGCTCCTGGCGACGAGGTTCTGCATGACAGCCTTGGCCCCCGTGCTCCTTCCTCCAACCTTCCTGCTCTTTTTCAGGTGGAGAATCCACCAGAAAAAATGTTTCTGGGTTGTCTGTTGACTCTCCAGTCGCTGGAGCAGTACAAAAGTCGCCTTGGACATTCTGGAGGTCGTCCTTGCCGTTTTCAGTCACGAGCAGCTTGTCTGTAGCAGTAACAGCCGCTGTACTGTTCCTCTCCCACTGACAGACCCGTTTTGAGTCCTTAATGTCTGCGACTTGTCGACTGAAAACCGTAGTTCTTGCTCAGTTTGTCCGCGGTGGTCGTTCGCGCGTTCTTCCACCAAATCTGGGCTGCGTCTTCCGTTTTCGCGCAAGGAGGAAAGGCCCCATTCTGCTTGACACTGGCTACGTGCGTCGGACATAAACCTGCTGTTGAGGCTGTTGCTGCTGCAAAGTCTAGGAGACACTGTGCGCATCTCGCTTCACTCGCTTGCGCCATGTCTTGTCCGCCGCGTTTTTTTTCATGTCCGCCGCCGCGGCTCTGATACCATGTTGATTTTTTCACTACATCTCCTCCATCTAGTACAGTTGGTGTTGAAGCTCTAACATTCAGGCTTCATTCTCCTTCCGCTTCCCCTTCCAAAGGATAAGTGCAAAATTGAACAACTGTTGCCGCAAGTCTTCTGTCGCACGTTCATGAGCTTGATGTGCGGTGGTTGCTTGAAGCGTGTACAATGCTTCTTTCGCCAAACGCCTTGGCTCTTCAACTCCTAGCGTTGGCTCTGCCACATGGAAGCTGTCTTCCAAGCTCATGGGAAGACTTGGTGGCACGGATGGACGATGAGACGGTGTACCATCGGCACCCCTGTTCTCCATCTCCCTCGTGCTCTCCTCTTCAATGAGTTGTGCAGGTAGACCGTCGCCTTGGACGTCTGTGCTGCACCTCGCGGAAGGAGACACGTGATGTCTCCAACATAGGCTGGAGTACTCCATCTCCATAGGAGTTGCAAGAAGTGGTGGGACCGCTCCTCCAACAGGTACAGGTTCTTCTTGGGCCGCAAAATCATGCAGCACTGGTGCTTGGAGCACATGCTGAGCTTGTGTCATGGGTGGAACAATCTGGGCAGGTTGTGGCCGCGCAGCCACAAATGTTGGTGGCACGCCTCCTTGAGGTGGTGCAGACGATTGCACCAGTGAAGACATGGCTGGTTACACGACTGGGGAAGGGCTTGCTTGAGGCAGCTTTGTAGACGATCCTTGTGAACCATGTTGCCACTGCATCTGCTGCTGTCATTGCTGCTGTTGCAGGAGCTGCTGCTGTTGAAGCTGCTGTTGCTGAGCCCATGCCTACTACTGCTGAAGTTGTGCAGTTTGGGCTACTTGAGCCGCATGTGACTGTCGTAACTACTGCATATGCAATGCTCGAGCTGCATGGGTAAGCTGCTCCTGTTGACGTAAGAGCTCTTGAGCGGCAATCTGCTGCCTCAGCGCCTCCCTCTCTTGCTCCAAAGCCTGGTGTGCTGCGGCTTCTTGTTCTGCCATGCATTGTGCCTCCCCTGCCAAGCGTTGTGCCTCTTGCGCTTGGAGTTGTGCATGGTTTGTGACATGGCGCCCCTGCTCTTGGCCCATGTGCAGCGCACGCAAAACTGATTGTGCAGGAGAAGCTGACCAAGCGTTCTCCTCTACCATGTTCTCCTTGCTTGCTGCATAGGTGGAACGCCGACCATGCGCCTCTCCAAAGTGGCATCAACTCCACCTCTTGCTGAGCGCCTCTACAAGGATGGTAGAGAACATCTCCACCACAGAAGCAGTCTGCTGCTGCTCTTGCTGCTGCACTTGATGAGAGCCCCACCTACTGCTCTCATACCATGTTGAACATGGTATGCTCTTCGTCTTGTGCAAGCCGAACGGCACAAAGGTCGGCCTTTCTACATGCTTAAGAGAAGGCAAACATCGCTCCTCCTCAAGCTTGTACAGGGATGGTGAAGGACTGCTTCACCAATCCACATTGCTGCTGCTGTAGCTGCTGCTGCTGCTGCAAGAGCACTGGCCAGACAAAGAACCTACTGGTCTGATACCATGTTGGTTTTTTGTGAGCTTGCAGCGACAAAGCCACCGCGTGCTCTGATGCAGCAAGGGGGTCCCCTGCTGCCGTAGGATCTTTTATGCCTAGCAAGCATGCCTTGTACAGTCTATTGAGAAACTAGCGGAAGCAAGAATTATGGAGTTGAATCTTGTTAAAAGTACAAATATTGTACAAGGAACAACAGCTATGCAAACAGCTCAGCAGTGCGCTCTGACATAATTCCTGGTCCTAAACTGGGGCGCAACGCCTTGCTAGGCCGTCAAGGCCGTCAGAGCAAGGGTCTCGGCACAGGCACCGTCGCAACAGTGAACGGCCTTCAGGATGTCAGGGCGTCCTCCTCCCAGTCTGGCAGGCCTTGCCAGGCTTACAGGGGTCTTGGATGGATTGACCTCCTCCCAGGCTGGCAGAGCTTGCCAGGCTTACGGGGATCCTGGAGGGATCACCAGCATCGTCCTCCACACAGGCTAGCACGCAAGTGCCAGGCTTACTGGGGTCTTGGGAGGAACTCCAGCAGCATCGTTGTTGCAGGTGCTCTGGTGCTAAGGCATGGAGCCTTGCACGTGGTGTTGGAGAGATGATACTGGCGATGCTGGGATAATGAGAAGTGGCAGGACCTCCGCCTTTTATACTTGAGGTCCTGGCAAGTTGACCACCTGAACGAGAAGCTTCCTTCAGGTTGTCCAGGTCTGCTGCCACCCCTGCCTTACTCTGGAGAAGCTTCCATCCAATGGAAGCTTCCTTCAGTCCTAGGCTCTTACTGATACCTGTGCTGCTCCAGAGGGAAGCTTCCTCCTTTAGGAAGCTTCATCAGGTCTTCAGGTGAAGCTTCACCTGAAGGTTGCTTGTTCATCAGGCCTTTCTATGATGATCGTTGATCTCACCATGCTGCCGCATCAGGCCCGTTGATGAGGATCCACCTGAAGCTCGCACCAGATTGGCCCATGTTGGTAGAAGGGGCCTTGGCTCCATGCATGAGGCTGCTGATGTAGTGGAAGCCTCATGTTCAGGGTGCATGATGCTTGCCCAGTCAGCTATAGGACTCCCTGACTAGCGTGGCTGTGCAGTACTATGCAGCAAGTAGCTCTCCTCTTCCTGGAGCCAGCTTAGGGGCATGCGCGAGCCTCTTGCGCATGCCTGCATAGTATAGTAAGTTTCAAGCCCTTTAGGCCACTCCAGGGTTGGATGCCAGAATCTGTCTGGCCTGTACGGAAGAAAATTCCTAGTCAGCGTGGACCCGAGAATCCACCGTAAAATCCGTAGCTTTCCGTACAGTGCTCCGAACGCAGTACCGTCTTCACCATATCAGAGCTTGGCACTAGCGCGGTAATCGCTTTACTCAACAAATTTATCTAATCATATCTCTGTATACATCTTCATGCATATATTTACATCTACATCTATATCAAATTTTACAACAACAACTAAATCTTTATCCATATCGTTGTCTTTATTTAGATCTAACTCCATTCATATACTTAAATCTACATATATCTTTATCTATATATATCTAGATCTACATCTAGATCTAAAACTACATATGTATTTGTATCGACATCCATATCTTTATTTATAATGATATCTATATCTATATCGATATATACCTCTATTTATATATCCATATCTTTGTCTTTATTTATATCTACATCGATATATAAATCTATGTCTATATCTATATCTATATCTTTATCTATATCTATATCTATATCTATATCTATATCTATATCTATATCTATATCTATATCTATATCTATATCTATATCTATATCTATATCTATATCTGTATCTATATCTATATCTATATCTATATCTA
>SZWC01009752.1:2760-17668 GCA_023375785.1 Penium margaritaceum
CGGCGGCCGGTCAAGTGGCCGGCCGGCCACCCGCCGGCGAGCCATCGGCCGCCGATCGAGCTGGTGGCTCGATCGGCGGCCAAGAGGCCACGAGGGCCTCGAGGGCGAGGCCTCGTGGCCTCGTGCCCTCGTCCCCCCTCGCCCTCCTTGCAAACGAGCAAGAGAGGACGAGGGATAGGGGGAGCGAGGGTGAGGACGGAATGTCTGGCGCGAAATCGCCAGCGTGCCTCGCACGCGACGATTTCGCGCCAGAACGACAAAACAAAACTCGAAGTTCGTTTACGACGAACTTCGACGAAAAACAAACGGAATAACTCGTGCGAACACACGAGTTCGAGGTAAAAACCCCCGGTTTGGGTCCCAAAACCAGGGGTTTGGTTAAAAACGGAAATGGGCCTCCGGAGACTCGAAATATTCGAGTCTCCCTGCTCTGGGTCGTTGATGACGATTGCCCCTCAGTCTCGCGAAGGGGGTAAACCCCTGACGCGGACTGAGAACGCCATTCTGCGAACTCCGACGACGACTTCAGAGCAGGAGCTGGAGATCCGGCCCGTTACATATTCAGAGTGATATCCTTGTTACGTCCTTGTTGCACCCTAGTTGCACCCTAGTTGTACCCTAGTTGTACCCTAATTGTGCTCTTCTTGCACCCTAATTTCACTTTAGTTACACCCTAGTTGCGTCCTAGGTGCACCTTCCTTGCGCCCCCGTTGCGCTCTAGTTGGACCCAAGTTACACCCTAATTTCTTCCTTTGTGCGCCCTTCTAGGGCCCTAGTTGCACCGTAGTTTTGCCCTAGTCCTACTCTGTTCGTGACCTAGTTGCACTCTCTTACGCCCTAGTTACGCCTGACTTGTGACCATGTTGCGTCCTAGTTCGTCATAATCATGTCGTAGTTGCATCCCGATTGCACTGTAGTTACACCTTAATTGTATCCAAATTGTAACCTAGTTGTGTCCTTCTTACGCACTAAATAAGTCCTAGTTATGCCCTACTTGAGCCCTATTCATTCCCTGGTTATGTCCCAGTTGTACCCTATCTGTTCCCTTGTGTCCTAGTTTCGTCCTCGTTGTACCCTAGTTACATCCTAGTCGCGTTCTAGTTCCACACGTTTTGTACCCTAGTTGCACCCTAGCTATATCCTAGTTGCGCCCTAGTTGTGTCTTCCACCCAAGTTTCTCCTAGTTGTGCCCTAACTGCACCCTAGTTACACCCTATTTGCACCCTAGTTGCACCCATCCTGCACCCTACTTATGTCCTATTTCACCATAGCTATGCCCTATTTTCTCCCTAGTTGCGCCCTAGTTGCATCCTAATTGCGCCCTAGTTTCGCCCAAGTTCCGCCCTAGTTGCATCCTAGTTATACCCTGGTTGCATTGTACACCTTCATCTATTATGCTCACCATTATCATGTCCTAGTTTTGTCTTTGTTGCGTCCTAGTTCTGCTCATGTAGCGTACTAGTTGTGTACTTCTGGCACCCTAGGTGTGCCCTAGTTGCACCCTAGTTGCGCCCTAGTTGCGCTCTAGTTGCACCCTAGTTGCGCCCTAGTTGCGCCCTAGTTGCGCCCTAGTTGCGCCCTTGTTGTATCCCAATTGCGGTTTTTTTTTTACACTTGTTGCGTCCAAGTTGCACCTTAGTTCTCCATAGTAAGGCCCTACTTGCACCCTAGTTACACCCTACTTATGCCCTAGTTGCGTCCTACTTGCGCCATAGTTCCACCCTAGTTGTAGTCTAGCTACGTCCTAGGTATACCCTAGTAGAGCCCAAGTTGCACCCTAGTTGTTCCATAGTTGTGCCCTAGGTGTGTCATTGTTGGCCCTGGTTTAACCCTTGTTGTGCCCTATTTATGCCCTAGTTGAACCCTAGTTACGGCCTAGTTCTACCCTTCTTACACACATTTTTCACCCGAGTTACATCCAAGTTGTGCCCTAGTTGTGTCATATTTACGCCCTTCTTGGACCCTATTGATACCCTTCTTGCGTCCTAGCTATGCATTAGTTTTACCGTAGTTGCGCCCTTCTTATACCCTTGTCACATCCTAGTTCCATCTTAGTTTAACCCTAGTTACGTCTTTGTTTCACCAATCTTACGCTCTAATGACGCCTAGTTGTGTCCTAGTTGTGCTCTAGGTGTGCCCTAGTTACGCCCCTCTGGCATCCTAGTTATACCATAGTTGTGACCTGGTTTTGTCCTGATTGCGCTCTAGTTGTGCGTTTCTTCCATCCTAATTTCTCCCTAGTTGTGTCCTAGTTATGTCCTAGTTGGGTCCTGATTTCTGCGTCCTAGGTACGTTCTATTTGCTCGCACGATGCACCCTAGCTATGCCCTTCTTGCGTCCTAGTTGCGTCCTAGGATGCAACTAGGATGCAAGCCCTATTTCATCATAGTTACGTCCTAGTTGTGCCCTAATTGTGCCCAAGTTGCATTATATTTACGCTCTAGTTAACCCCTTCTTGTGTCCTAGTTGTGCTCTACTTGCAACATTCTTTTGTTCTAGTTGAACCCTAGTTGTGTGCTGGTTACGTCCAAGAATTTTCCTATTTGTGCCCTTCTCTGCACCCTAGCTGAGCCCTTTTTGTGCCCTAATTGCATCCTAGTTACGTCCTAGTTACACCCTTCTTTTGTTGTAGTTGCGTCCTTGTTGCAAACTAGTTGTGACCTAGTTGTACCCTAGTTGCACACTTCTTGTGCCCTAGTGGCAGCCTGGTTGCGTGATAGTTGCACCTTAGTTGTGACCTAGTTGCAGCCTTCTTGGGCCCTAGGTACGTCTTAGTTGCGCCCTAGTTAGGCCCTAAATTGCCAGATTTATGTCCTACTTATACCCTAGTTGCACCCCAGTTGCGACCAAGTTGTGCCCTAGTTGTACCCTTGTTTTTCATGTCTATGCCCTGGTTTTTTCCTTGTTGCGTCCTAGTTACACCCTAGTTTTTCATTTTTTGTGCTCCTCTTGTGTCCTAGTTACACCAAGTTGCGTCCTAGTTGCGCCCTTCTTGCGCCCTAGTAGATTACTGATTGTCCCCTAGTTACGTCCTAGTTACAGCCTAGTTATGTCCTTCTTGCACCCTGGTTGAGTACTAGTTGCGCCCTTGTTGTGTCCTGGTTGCACTATCGTTACGTCCTTCTTGTACCCTAGTTGCACCCTGATTGAACCCAGGTTTGCCATAGTTACGCTGTAGTTGCACCCTAGTAGCATCCTTGTTGCGCCCAAGTTGCACCCTTCTTGCACCTTTTTTCAGCCCTAGTTGCATCCTAGTTCACCCTTGTTGCACCTTAGTTGCATCTTAGTTGTGTCCTTCTTGCTCCCTAGACGTACCCTAATTTCACCGTAGTTGTGTCCTAGTTGTGCCTTAGTTAAACCCTAGTTTTTCCCTTTTTGCACCCTGGTTGTACCCTAACTACGCCCAGGTTGCATCCTACTTATGGTTTTCTTACGCCCTAGCTGTGCCCTTGTTGCACCCTAGTAATGTCCTCGTTGCCCCCTATTTGCGCCCTACTTACGTCCTAGAAGTGTCCTAGTTGTTCCCTACTTGCGTCCTAGTTGCAACCCTCTTGTGTTTTAGTTACGCCCTAGGTACGCCCTAGTTACACCTTAGTTTCGTCCTAGTTGCACCCTCAATATCCACTACTTACATCCTAGTTACGCCCAAGTTGCACCCTAGTTGCACTCTAGTTTCTCCCCAGTTGTTCCCTAGTTATGTTCCTTAATAGCTGTAATGTTGATGCACCCAAAATGTGCCCTAATTGTGCCTTAGTTATACCTTAGTTGTGCCCAGTTGTACCCTAGTTGCTTCCGAGATTCATCCTTGTTGCGTCCCAGTTTTGCCCTAGTTCTCCCATAGTTGCGTCTTAGTTGCATCCAAGTTGCACCCAAGTTACACCCTGGTCGTGCCTTTCTTGTGTCTAGATTACGTCCTAGTTACGCCCTAGTTGATCCCCAATTGCACATTCATGGGGCCTTTCTTGAGTCCTAGTTATGCCCAAGTTGCGCCCTAGTTACACCCTAGTTGCACCCATTTTGTGCCCTATTTACGTCCAAGTTACACCCCAGTTTAGCCCTGGTTATGCCATACTTGTGCCCTTCTTCCGTCCTACTTCCGTGTTATTTGTAACCTGTCACATGTTAATTGCGTCCCTGTTACGCCCTAAATGTGCCCTAGTTGCACCGTAGTTACACCCTAGTGCACTAGTTCCACCCTTCTTGGGTCCAAGTTGTGCCCTAGTTACGCCCGAGTTATGTCCTAAAGACACCCTAGTAGCGCCATTCTTGCGTCCAAGATATGCCCTGATTGCATACTAGTTGTGCCATATTTTCACCAAAGCTGCACCGTTTTTGTACCCTAATTACACCCTTGTTACACCCTAGTTCGACATCGTTACACCCTAGTTGTGCACGAGTTGCGCCCTAGTTGTGCCCTAGTTGCGCCCTTCTCGCATCCTCGTTGCGTCCTAGTTATGCCGTAGTTGCATCCAACTTTCGTACCTGCGTCCTAGTTGTATCCTAGATGCACCCTAGTTATGCCCTAATCGCAGCCTAGTTATGCTCTAATCGTACCCTAGTTCTGCCTTTGTTTCACCTTAGTTGTGTCCCAGTTGTGCCTTGGTTGCACCATAGTTGTGCCCTTCTTTTGTCCTACTGATGCCTTACTTACACCCTAGTTATGCCCTTGTTGCGTCCTAGTTGCGCTCTTCTTGCACCCTACTTGCGCCCTAATTGTGACCTAGTTACGCCCTGGTTGAACCCTAGTCATGCCATTTTAGCACCTTAGTTGCACCCTCGTTGGCTCCTAGTTCCGCCCTTGTTGCAACCCAGTTGCACCCTCCTTGCGCCCTAGTTGGACACTAGTTGCACCCTTTGCGCCTGCAGTTTTAGTTCTTGCAAATGCAGGGCATTCTGCTGCAGATGACCCTGCTGCTCTAACAGTCCCAATCATTCCTGATGTTTCACTTGCCCCTGCCAAGCCAGATGCTGCCTCCACATTCTTCCTCTTGCAAATTCTCTTCCTTAGCGTCTGCCTCACATCACCTGAATATTCCTCTTGTTCTCCATCTTCTTTGTTCTCACTGTACTCTCTCCCCTCATCTTCCTCCATTAGTTCAATCACCCCATCCTCTGCCGCCTCGACCTCATCCTCTATGCTTTGTTTTCCTCCTCCCCTGCCACATTAGCTAGCACCTGGGCCACCTCCTCTAAGTCTTCTGTGTCTGCTGCATCTGCAATCAGTGGACCTCACATCCAATTGTTGTCTTCGTCTGAATGGTCCTCACGATGGTGTTCACGACAGTGTTTCATGCCTCGACCATCTTCTCATTGCCATTGAATTTGTGGCCAACATGTTGCAGGTGGCAAAAAGGTGTTGTGTGCAATCCACAATGGGTGAAGATTTTCCTCAAGCGCCTGAGTATGTGTTGGACTAATCAGTTGTTCTGCACCATTTTTGCCACATTCAGGACAGCCTGAAGCTCCAGTGATGCTCCTTGGAAAACTAGGCCAAGAAGTTGACCAAGAAGGAATCATCTGACCGCATGGTGGTGGCAAGGTACATGAGGGTTTTAATCATGCAGAGATAGTCAGTGACCTCGACTGTCTCCCCTAGCTGTGATAGATCAGGAGATTTCAGCAGGCACTCATTTGTTGGGGTCATCTGAGTGGACGCAGTGGGGATGTCAGCCAACAAGGAGGCGAAGCTCTCTTGGAGACTCTGGACATAAGAAGTTTGATGCATTTGCAGAGTGAGACGCTATCGATCACATTCCAAATCCATCCCAAGAGGGACTTGAGATGGGCCAAGTTCCTTTATCTTGTATGTGGATAGTAGGAGGTCCTTAACAGGACGACAGCAGAGCTGGGATACGCAATCAGTAGATCATTGACGTGGACGAGGATGAACACAAAGGGCTCAGATAGAGCACACAAAAAGAGCATTGGGTGTGTGGTACTATGGTGAAACATATCCTTGTTCCAGCATTGCGGCGATTTCTTGAGCCCACACAAGGCCTTTCAAAGTCACCAGATATTGTTCGTGCCATTGGTGAAACCTTGTGGCTGTATCATGTAAATCTTCTTGTCGAGAGGTCCATATAGGAATACATTATTGACGTCCATTAGCTCAAGTTCGCAGTCATGCTGTGTAACAAGGCTGAAAAGTACATGAACAGTGGTGTATTGCCAGACTGGAAGAAACGTATCGTCGAAGTCAATCTCGGGAATCCAAGAAAACCTTTTTGCCATTAGCCGAGCCTTATATTGGTCGACCTTGTCATCAGGCTTCAGCTTGCATCGAGGACCAGAGAGCTGAAACAACTTTACGGCCCGCTGGAAAGTTCACAAGTTCAAAGGCATCATGCTCATTGAGAGAACTCAACTCCTCCTAAATGGTCTTTTCCCAGAGGATGATGCACTAGAGCGTGTGCGGCGCTGTGAGGGTTGAGAGGACGATGAGACAGGCTGTTGGGAAAGAGAGCGAAGCCTCCCTCTTCGCGTGCATGGCTCGAGGTTGACGAAAGGGACCTGAGACTCAGGTTGTGATCCCAAGACATTGGTAGGGGCAGTGGTCTGTTATAAAGGAGAGGGAGGTGAACTTGGAGGAGAATTGGATGGGCCACTGACAGGTACAGATGCCGACTCAAGAGACAGAGGTGCAGGAGCTGAGATTGGAGATAACTTTGGGGAGGAAGCAATTGGGGCACTGGACAGGGATGATAGAATGGGAAAATCATTGTCAGTGGATACGGCTCGTGATGACTGTGGAGAGGGTAGAGAACTAGTCGAGGAAAATGTGGCAAAGGAGGAAGGAGACGAGGCCCCAATACAGGAGGCTAAGACAGAACCACCCCCTCAAGCCAACGGACCAAGGACAGAGAAGAAGGTGGGGCGACACGAAAGAAGTCGTGCAAGAAAACGTCCTCAAAGAACAGCGGGTCACGTGACTCAATGACACGTAAACGGTCAGCTTCCTAGAATCACCCAGCTTTGGACACAGCAGAAACACGAAGGACGTTGCAAAGGCAAGCACGAAGGTCCTTAGGGAGCCAATCGGCAGCGACACAGCCCCAGACGCGATCAAGAGGCAAGTCATTCTAGCAACCAAACCAACGCTCCAAGGGGCTGACGTGACGAGGAAGGGGACCATGAAGAACACGGTTCCAAACCCATGTCATGTAAGACATGGCCTCAATGAAGACAAGATGAGGGAGGTTCAGAGCTAGTGAGGAGAGTGCAGACACCATGAGAAACGGTGCAATTCTAGTGTTCTAAGGTGTTGTCTTGTTGAGGTGTGTAAGGGGCCGAGGAATTCATATACACTCTGTAAACAGACATGAAGGGAGGAGTGGGGCCCATGAACTCACCACGAAGATCACGGCAAAACATGCGCAGAATTCAACCGTAGGCGAGTTTAGCTTCAGGAAGCCAGGCTTTGACGATGGGACACACGTCACTCTTCTGCCAAAGACCCAAGGCATGTGTGAATAGTCATCAGTGAGGCAAAGGGCATAGCATCCAACCCCCTACCAAAGCTTCATGGGCGAGAGGACTCGTGACATCCGCATCCAAGAGATCAAGGGGGTGGGCGGTGGGAGTGTCCGATGTGGAGAAGGGAGAGCAATGAATTTTGCCGTAGGCGCAGTCAAGGTAGTCTATGGCACAAGGAGCAGGGAAAGTGGAGGCATCCAGACCATGGATGGGCTGATGGCAAAAGAAGATGTTAATTCCGGCAGTATGGATGTGACACAGGCAACGATGCAGCAGTTGCGCGTGCGTTGGGGAAAGGGAGCGAGCGACATGAACAAGTACAACCATGAGGAGGGTACAAAGGAGGGCACGCAAAACAAACTATCACAGCGTGTGTCGTGAAGCAAGATGATGCCAGTGGTACAATGCAAAGTAGAAGCAATGTTGTAGTTGGAGGAGAAGGCCATGCCCTTGTATTTGAGAGTCGTATCAGACTCAAATCAAGAGAGGACACATACAACATGCTTGGTACACCATAATGGCGAAGCCAATGTGCTGGCTGTCTAGCTATCTTGTTGAACAGTTGCTCGCAAGGTCTTGCAGAAGGGCTGCAGTGGTGATGATACGGGCTGATGCACCAGGAGCCGTGAGCCTGGTCAACGTTGCTGTTGCTGCTGCCGCTTCTAGTACTACTGTTGTTGCTGCTGTAGTGCTGCTGTTGCTGTTGTTGTTACTGGTACTGTTGCTGCTGGTATTGCTATTGTTGCTAATAGTACTATGGCGGTGGCAACTCGCACTTGTGTGCAAATGCACGTTTCGCTAGACTGTCGTTGTGGCACGTTGGAGTGGATGCAATGGCCATGGTAGAGGCACGGGTACAAGTGCACGACACGTCGTGGTGATGCGGCTGTGGAGGTGAGTGCAGGTCTAAGACTGCCGTCCGCCATGGGAACCGGTGTGGCAGTGACTGCCGCTGCCACGGTTGGAGCTGCCGTGACTAATGCGGAAGTAGCAGTCAGTGCCCGATTGCATACTCACTAAGGGGTTCACAGCACAGTGAGAGCCGATGTTGTTTGACTGTCACTGCCACGATTAGAGATGCCGCGACGAGTGGAACAGCTACTGCCAGTACCCGAGCACAAACACGCTTTGGGATGTTGCAGTGAGGTGTACATGAACGAGGGGATGATTCTTAGGGTTGCTGCCGAATAGACGGCGGTGGTTGATTGAAGCAGTTCAAACACGAGCTTCGTGCTACGGCAAGGCTACTGCTGCACGTGCAACAATTGCAGATGACTTGATCGCAGCTCTGCACCATGATGATGGGTCCGGCCCAGATCAAAAGTGGGAGGGAAAGAGTCCCCTTCCGTCGCGGAGAGGGGTAGACCTCCCAGCTTTCATACCATTAGGTGGTGAAGGGTGATACGGTGACGGGTGTAACGTGTGACATGCACATGAGGGAATGCACGCACACAGCCATGGATTGAAGCAAACGAGCTCAAAAGTTAAGTTTGGGTAGCAGGAAAACGATGTCATATCGGCTGGTTGACCGGGCCACCCACGCGAGAGACTTGACGTGGGACCGGATACCACCCCAGGATCAAACAGGACCGGTCGGCAACGACCTGGCGATGGTTTCTCGCACACCTAGAGAACCCGGTCGTGTGGTCCCGAAGGATCAGCAACCTAGCAGTATCTGCTTAACTACCCTACTGACTTTTAATTTCAACGATTAAGCAGTTGTGAATTTTGAAATCTTTAATTTCGTCTTGTTTTCTTGGAATCTGTCGAAAGGCTGACGGTGGTACCTTAAACTGGACGACAAGTCTGGCAGAGTTTTTCGGAGAGTTGGCGAACGATGTAGTCCGTTTCACAGCATCCGCGGCAACCTGTCAGTGTCGGGGCCGCAAAAATCCAACACAACGAAGCGGGAAATCGAGACGGCCAATCAGGCCGTTGGAAACCGATGACTCACTGAAATGTGCAGTCGCGTTTGAGACATGCTCCTAGTCCTCGACACTTGGCGCCCTCAATGCAGCGGTTCATTCCAAGAGTGGCTCTGAACCAACTTCCCATACATGAGGGCTGTGTACATCTTGGCAGGATGTACGCCTAAGGCACAGCCTGCGGACATTGGGCTCATGCGTCCGCTTAAGGACAGACTAGATGAGCTGTTTGCCGAGTGGGGAACTGAGCGGACAAGGACAGGAGAGTGCAGTAAGGTTGGCATGAAAATCATGAAAGAGGCGGCATGTGAGTGGTTTTATGAGGCGTGGATGTACATGTGTGGGGAAGAACCGCTGGTCAAGAACACATGGGCGAAGTCGAACTTCCCTCGCGTCTTCGACCCCGCTTTCCAGCGTTCTGTAGCACCCTACGCTGGACAGGTTTTGTTTTGTAGTGATGACGTGGAAGAGGAGGACATGGTGGTGTACATGAAGTTGCATTTAATGAAGCCATTTTCGCGTCTAAAAGTGTTTTTTCTTCTTTTTTTTTCTCTTTGTGTGCTGTATGTTTCATGTTGTGCTCACTCTCGATATCCTGTCTCGCCGAATTCGTGAACACGACGTGCAGTACGATTTCCTTCAAATCTAACCAGTTAAAGTAGGACTACATGTTGTGTAGGACTCACATGCTAATGAATCCGAATGCAAGAGTAGTGACGTGGCACCTTAAATTTGATTATTGCATACTAATTTATTGCCGCTTTAGATTCGACGAAGCACAAAATTCGATGAACAGAACAAGGTTTTTAATCAAAGTTAAAAGTCGGTAGGGTACCCATTCTAAGGATGCACGACGAAATGAACAGTGAATGAATGTGGTCAACCACATTAACTGCAAACACGTTTTGGTGCATACCCCCCACCATGTTTTGCTCCATGTTACGCAAGGCACAAGTTGAGCATGTCGTGCTGACCACAGCAACTAAGCTCTCAAGCACATCTAGATTGGGGCACCACTCTTGTACTCCGTTGAGCAGTTCTTTCTTTGGGCAAGAGGCATGAGAATGTGACACAGTCAATCCCACCTTACACACATTTCTACTCTGAGGATAAGTGATGATGCTCCATCACAACGAACGAAGGTGCAGCTTTGATCGGGGAAGAGGTGCGCATACAGACGGGGAAAGGGATGTAGAGGTGACAGGGAAAATTGAATGCAGCAAACCCAAAATGAAAAGAAAACCTACAACCTTCGGCTTCTTCCGTTCTGTCACAAGATCAGGACAAGAATGTACAGTAAGGTTGGAACCCCATCTGCCTGCGAGACATACGGCAAAGCAGCAGAGCCAATGTCCAGACAACCTGAGCCAGTAAGGTACTGCGGTCCAAGTGCTTCCTTCCAGCGAACTACATCAGCCGTGGACAGAGAGTAGAGATGAGTGTCTTGGAAGAGACATCGCAATGGGCCATAGATCTCTCCTCCGTCGATTCATGGCCCAAGGTGGCAGGGGTGCCGGCGGCACCATGCAAAGCAGCAAGGACGATGAGAGCCAAAGCCACGACCAAAAGCTCAAGCAGTCACAGGAGAAGAGGGCAAACTGGTGAGGGGCTGAGAAACACGTATGCGTGTGGAGGTGTGTGTGTGTGTGTGGTCTGTGGTGCACCAAGGCGCAAGTCTCTACGGAAGGTAAACACTTCTGATAGGCCCTACACAATCAAAGCCTACTGTGGACAGACACTAGTGGCCCAAGCAAGTGCAGGTGTGCCTGTGGGAGTGGGTGAGGGTGCAGGTGCAGATGCAGATGCAGGTGCAGGTGCAGGTGCAGGTGCAGATGCAGATCCGTGTGCGGGTGCCTGTGCTGGTCAGGGCCCGAGTGTGCGAGTGCGAGTGCTTATGCAGGTGCGGGTGCAGATGAGTGCAGGCACAGGTGCAGGTGCAGGCTCAGATCAGATAACCTCTGCACCACCTCATGGCCGGCCATGCAGCCAGCTTGGGTTCCAAGCTCGAATGGAGCTGAACAGTGCTCGGCCTCTTCTTGTCTTCGTGGTTGCGCACCTTGACGCTAGAAACCCTAGCACCTAACAGGAAGGGGTTCCTGTCAGAGGCCGGAAAGGACCTGGAACAGACGAGTGGAAGCAAAGGGGAGGGGGAGAGGGGGGGGAGGGGNGGTGGTGGAGGGGGTTGGGTCAATCCCAACTGTGGCGTAGCTTTGCTGAAAGGCTGCCAGAGGTCCTCCCCAGGAAGATGGTGCCTGCCAGCTCGCCATCTGCAGAGATTAGCTGCTCTTAAGTGACTTCGCGTTCCCCTTGCCATGCTGCTGTCGGCCCGACTGCTGCTGCTGTTGCTGCTGCTGCTGCTGCTGCTGCTGCTGCTGCTGTTGGTGTTGCAGCTGCGATGACGACGACACCCTGGGCACGGCAGCAGGCGACGCTGCAGCGGCGGATGCCACACCCTTGCGCCTCATCTTGGCCTTGATGCGCATCTTGGCCACCAGCGTGGCCACCGTGTTGAAGAAGTTACCCACCGCCATGAACAGCAGCAGCCCTCCGCATGCGGGAACCTTGAAGTAGAGCAGAAAGGAGGGGAGTGACAAATTGTTGCAAGCAGGAGGGGAGGGGGGTTGTGTGAACAGCACTTCACTCCAGAATCGTTTTCTTCTACTCCTTATCTCTGCCGGTGTGTCTAGCGCCACAGTGAAGTGAACCGTGCCCGCCCAATTCTTCCACATGAAGAGGTTCACACATGAAAGAAAAACCCTCTTCCAAAAGAGCATCAGGGAAAGGGAAGCAGCTTTGCATGCGGCGATTCACATGACACATGGCGCCTCAGCCTTCTTCATTGTCTGGAAGCCCCCTGTCTCTAACCCAGACTGTGCGGGAAACCGTCTAACATTGCGCAACAAATTGCAAGGTAGCATGTCACAAACAAGCAAAACGACACAACAGGATGGGACATAACACGATACTACACTGTTCAACGTGCAACGCGGTGTAGGGTGGAGCAGCACAATGCAGTGCAGCGCAACGCAGTGCAGCACAACACAATGCAACGAACCAGAATGCAATGCACAACGGAACTCGACGCGACATGACATGACGCAACGTGCGGCAATGACGCGTGATGCAACGCGACTAGGTGCAATGCATGCCGTGTGGTACGACACAACCCAACACAATGCAACCCAACACAATGCAACCCAACGCAATGCAACCCAACACAATGCAACCCAACACAATGCAACCCAACGCAATGCAACCCAACGCAATGCACCGCTTGGCAAAGTGACACAACACAATGTGCCACGATGCTCCGCACCGCGCCCTGCCATGCCACGCCACACCCACATGGCACCGCGTCGAACCACGGAGCACCACATCACCCCAAATTGCACCGCATGGCATGATGCAGCACGGGGCGGTGCAGCACTGCGCAGTGCGGCGTTGCACGGTCCAATTCAGCGCGGCGAGGCATGCCGCACTAAACTGCACCGTGCCGCATCGCACCGCACTGTGACACAGTATTGAGGTCAGCGACTCGACCAAACGCATCAGAACTCACCTGCCACTCAAACGCATCAGAACTCACCTGCCACTCAAACGCATCAGAACTCACCTGCCACTCAAACGCATCAGAACTCACCTGCCACTCGAAGGACTCGTCCATGAAGTGTTTCGTAGACTCCAACAGCTTCACGCCGATGTACGCCTGAAACGCCTGCACCGTGCTCCACCGCATCCGTTCGACCATGCATCCGTGAGCGTGCGTGCATCTTGTACTGTGCTTGAATGACAATCCCGTTGCGTGCTGATGCTGAGCATGGAACGATGTGGCATGGCGTGGGCTGGTGTGGCATGGTGTGGTATTTTCTGGGCTGATGTTCCCTGGTTAGGCATGAGCAAATGTATTTGTTATTCGAATATTCGGACGAATATTCAAATACACACCTAGACAGGTATTCGAGTACACTATCTGTCAGTTTTCGTCAGGTATTCGTGGAGTATTCGTGCAGTATTCGTCAAGTATTCGAATGTTTGAATGATGTTCGAATGTTCGTCAATATTCGTCAAGTATTCGAATCACGAATAGAGGATTTCAGGAAATGCTCGAATGACGGATACTTCAAAATGAGGACGAATACATTCGAATGCTCATGCCTAGCCCTGGTGTGCCCTGGTGTGCCATGATGTGGCATGGTGTGCCATGGTGTGCCATGGTGTGGGATGATTTAGCATGGTTTGCCATGGTGTGGGATGATTTAGCATGGTGTGCCATGGTGTGGCATTCATCATGCCACAAACTGAACCATAATCATACTCTAATACAATGCCGCAAACATGTGAGATGTTGTGAGAAGGTGAGAGAAGGTGTGAGGAGGTGTGAGGAGGTGTGAGAAGGTGTGAGAAGGTATGACAAGGTGTGAGAGGTGGCTGAAGCAGATGGGAAGGCAGGTGGTGTGAGGGGTTGGCCAGCGGAACCCTTGGATGAGGAGCTGTTGTACATTGCCATCTTCCACTTGCTTGGAGGAAAGTAAGCAAGTGGAGGTAAGCAAGCAAGTGGAGGTAAGCAAGCAAGTGGAGGTAAGCAAGCAAGTGGAGGTAAGTAAGCAAGTGGAGGTAAGTAAGCAAGTGGAGGTAAGCAAGCAAGTGGAGGTAAGCAAGTGGAGGTAAGCAAGCAAGCCGATGCTAGCGCCTTCTCGAGCACTTGTTGATCCTGCATCAGAAACGCCTTCTGTGGCTGTCCAGTCTTGCTCTTGCTCTTGCTACCGCCGCCACTTCCCGCCCACCCACATCACCAAATAAGCTTGAGTATTTGCACAAATCTGACCTTCGCAACTAATGTTTGATGTTCGGACTTATGCGCACCTGGGTATTTTGATATTCGAATAGTTTCCCATTCGCCTGGGTGGGGGCTTTTGAACACTCGAATCTTTCAAACACTTCTCGATACCTTTCTCGCTTTTCTAGCTCACTGACTGATATCTGATCTTTCCATCACAGAAACGTACAGTCATTAAAATACTTTCCGGAGTTCAATTACCAGATATCATCCCACAGGTTGCATGGGCATGGGAGGCGGAGGTGGGTTGGAGGTCTGACCTGGAGCACAAACAGTACGGGGTAGAGCAGCAGTAGCTGTCCCTTCACGCCTGCTGTTTCTCCCCACACCACGTCCATGCGCCCTGCCTGCGTTGCACCTCACTCCATCCCACACATATCACCCCCCCCCACACATTGATGCACACACACATGTGCACACAGTTCACACATGTGCCCATGCACATGCACACGAAACCACATACATATGTGTGCATGGCCACGTGCAAGCATGAGTACAACACAAGCAGACATGCGTACAACACAAGCAGACATGCGTACAACACAAGCAGACATGCGTACAACACAAGCAGACATGCGTACAACACAAGCAGACATGCGTACAACACAAGCAGACATGCGTACAACACAAGCAGACATGCGTACAACACAAGCAGACATGCGTACAACACAAG
>SZWC01009752.1:59784-88119 GCA_023375785.1 Penium margaritaceum
GTCCTCGCGGTCCTGACCCCCTTCCTCCCCACCCATGTCAGCGTCCCCGCCGCCGCCGCCAGGGCTCGGCGAGGAGGAGGAGGAGGGGGGCGGTAGGAGGGCCAGCAGGAGGGTTAGCACAGAGGGCGCACGCGGGCGCACGATGGGCACAGGCACCAGTGGTAGGGCAAGGTTCAGAACGTCGAGCAACGCCGCCGTCACCTCCGGGTTCCTACCCTGCGGTTGCTGCTGCTGCTTCTGCCGCTGTTGCCGGCCTGCAACGCCTGCAGCGGCGGATTTGAGCCCCTTTCTGTTCCTGCCCTCGCCTGCGCCGCCTTCCGTTTCTGCCTCCTCGTCCTCCCCTCCTTCCTCCTCCTCTCCATCCTTCATCCCCAGGGACTCAAGCCCCGCGCTCACCATGTCCACATCCCGGTTGCCCTTCTTCCTCCGCGCCCCCTTCTTCTTCTTCCCCTCTGCTTTCCCGTCCCCTTCGGCCTCCTCCTCCTCCCTCACACTAAGGGCCAGCCCGCTGACACCCACTCCAAATTGACCCCCCCCGCCCGCTTCTCTCTCTAGTGCTGACATGGCGGCGGCGAAGTACGCCGTGGGGGACGGCTGCAGCCCCTGCTCGCGGATAACCTCCGCCAGCGCCGCCGCAACTGCGCGCAGGTGCCGGTGCTCTGGCGCGTTGGAGTTGCGCTTCTGCGCCACCAGCAGCGCCACCTCGTCCTGCGCCTCCGACCCTCCCCCACCATCGCCCGCTCGGCCTGCGCTTTCGGCGGCCATGCCGGCTGGCTCTGTGCGCGCGGGGCGGGTGGAGGATGCCCGTCAGTCACGCTTGCTGTTGCCCGTTGAGCAGCCGTTCGAGGGGAGAGCGAGAAGAGGAAGGCGCCGGTATTCTCGGCGGATTCTTTTTGCCCTAATGCTCGGGCGAAACCTTAAACCTGGACACCAGAAAGAGCTCAAACCTGAGACCACTCGCCTCGACTGCAGCTGACCGCCGCATGGGCCTTGCGCCGCTCAACCAACGCGTCGCTACCGCCACACCCTTGCGGTGCGGGCAACGCAATTGGACGAAGGCGCGCGAGAACGAGAGATCAACTACCGTCGCTCCGTTGGCCGCCGCGTCCACTCGATCATGCAGTAGCTGCACTGCTGAGCGTGCGAAGAAATAGGAATGGTGCGATGTGCGGCAATGAAACGATGCCTCTCGCGCCGCTCTTCTGCAAGCAACGAGCTATCTGAGAGCTTCAGGGTCTGTTCTCTTGGACTCCGGATTGTCGCGGTCGCGCACCCAATGCGATGGCTTGACGAGTCGTCCGGTTCGCTCTCATGCAATCGGACGGATGGCAGGCTGGAGGGTGTCCGTCACGTCCAAGATGAGCTGTCGTCGTCCACGATCGCGTACACGTTTGGCCGCCCGGCTGGGCGGTCCAAACGCATAGATGCCCGCGATCGAGTGCCCGTACGGCTCCAAAAGAACACACCCTCAGCTCCGGTGGTGCCTGTGTGCAACGGCGGACTAGAAAGTCGCCCCCGTTCTTGCCGGACAATCTTCGGGCTACCCCTATTCCGACAACTACGGGTGAGACATGACCTTCCCCTCATGTCCGAGGAGAAGTCATCGGTCGTTTCAAGTGCTTGCTCGCGATGTCCGGTATCTGTTTCGGAAAAAACAATGGTTGACGTGAGAAGTTTGTCCGATTAGCGCGTTCTTCACGGATTGGGAGTCGCTTCCGTAGTAAAAAGAGCGCATACCGATAGCCAATGGTCCGGACGCGACGGAAGTGCAAAAAATAATACCTGGAAAACACGCGATGAGCTGTCGGCGGACATAAACGCTGGCAACAGACAGAATTGCCCTCGTAGAAGTCTTTGTGCGGCGGATTTTCTGACGTCAGCGAAGATTCTTGGCTACCGAACCGCTTGCACAGGGATACTACGGGTATGTTCGGATGGCCTCGCATGGGCGAGCGATCGCGAACTTTTATGCGACGTCGCAGACGCCGGTGCGATCGAGGCCTTGAGTAGGTTGTTCACATGAGTCCTCGATCGCGCGGACGTTTCTTTAGGGCAGAAGATTCCTCGTGCCACGTCACGTCGGGCAGCGTTCGCTCGGAGTGTTCACGCGAGCGTGGACATTCTGCCTCGCGCACATCCACCACGCACGTTTTTTCCTTGCAAAACATGGTTCACTAGTCAAATGCGGATATGGGAACCACAAACCTGGAAGTAAATGGATGAAACATCAGAAGGAATGCAAAGAAAACAGATCCCGCGGTTCAGAAGAGACACCAGGAGCAAGTTTGCGCCACCGTCGTGCGATCGCCTTCAATTGTGAAAACACCGTTTTTTCCCCAATTCAGGAACTTTTACCGCAACAAGTCTGTACTATCCCGGCACGCTGCCCCAGGCTGACCCTCGCACTCGCCAACTCGACGCCATACGACCCACCACAACCGTTCGTAGTCGCATTCGCCCGCACTGGTGAACAACCACTCTCTCCCGTCGTCTGCCTCACCCGCACTACAGAGCTCACGCTCTGCCACCAAAAGAGATGCAAGTGCCGCAACGTCCTCCTGAAGCCATGGCCAACAAAGCACCACACAAGAGCTCTTTCACCACGGCTACTGCCATGGCCAAGGGGAAGACTGACAAGGCCAAAGCAGCACAGCAAACGAAGGAGCAGGACCATTTCCTCATGGATAGGCTAGCGCAGCTGGTCATAAACAAGGACGCACTCAGTGACAACGGAAAAGTCAAGGGAACATCATGGAAGCCGATCGTAGAGGAGTTCAACGCGCGGTTTGGGGCTCAGTTTGAGAAGCCTATTATCGCAAAGCAGCTCCAAGACTGTCGAAACATAATCAAGTCAAAGTGGTGTCGTTATAAAGCACTTTGTGATTCTACCGACGGCGCGTGGGACAAGGACACTGATAAGCCACAAGCTCGCTTCGAGGTGTGGCTTGCTCACCTGAAAAGGTTCCCAAGGGATATTGACTTCGCAAATGGATGGGACTTGTTGCCCTTGTGCGACATTTTTTTTGCCAAATCTGTTGCTACTGGAGATGATGCGACGGAGGATGGCATTGGTGGTGCTGGCGAGGAGGATGAAGACGGAATGGAGGAAGCAACAACTCAAACGGAAGCACAAGTGGGGACCGAGGAGGATGAAGATGAAGGCGTAGCAACTAGTCAGCCACAAGACGAAGACAAGGAGGAAGAGGAGATCCCTTCGAACCAGAGCGCCTCCTTCCTCGACCTCCTAGGTGGCAGACAGGTATTATGTTTCCTCTTTCCTTCCCTTTTTCCCTTCAATATGTTTATGTCCCACTGTTACCGCCCTCACATAGCATGTCCTTCGCCTTCCGTCTAATTTCCCATTGTCTTTAGTGTATTTTTCCTTCCTTTCATTTTTTTGGCCTCCTTAACATCTTCTCCACCCCTTGTGCTCTCCATTGCGGGAGGCCTCGACCTCCACCGCAAAGCGGAGGCTCGCCCTCTCACCGGAGGAACGACCACACACTCGGAGTAGGGGTAGTACATCCTCTAGTGTTGCGGAGGGCTTAACAAAGCTAGCCCAATCTGGTCTCTTCCTTACTGAGGCAGCTAAAGAGGACGACAATGACAATAGTGTTTTGAGGAAAGCTATAAGCAAGTTGCAGGACGAGGTGACGGACAACTATGTGGCTGCTCGCGCCGTGACAATGTTCACAAAAAATCCTCGCAAGGCTTTGGCCTACCTTCAATTGCGTCCAAGTCTAGCAGCAAAGTGGATTGATTATGAAAGTGGATTGGATGCCTATAGGGGTCAGGAGGATTATGTGGATGCGGATGGGACTGGTCTAGGTGGATGGCGGAACTGATGTGGATGTAGTTGCATTCCTATGGAACCTACTTTGTGCATGTTCTATTTGTCAGTATTTGAGTAACCTATGGTGAAACTTCCATGTAACTTCTTCTGTTTGTCCCCTTGACATGGTCGATGAAAATGGTCATGAACATGCACTTGATACCTCTTCCAGTGGGCTTGTACTTTTTGCTGTGAAGGATGGACCTGTACTTAGCTTTCATCTCCATACCTCACAACCATGTTACTGTCATAACACATGTAAAACACGGGAACATTGGAAACATGAAAAAGGAATATAGTGCTCTCTTGAAATCTATGGACAATATTCCAGTGGGGCATCACATGGCCTATTTGGCCATGCATTGAATAATGATCGGGCAATCTCCCATCGCTTGGCCTCAAGCTCCCTACGCTACTGTGCTGATTGAACAATGCGGTACAAATCCTGGCTATACACAGGTGGAGGTGGATCATCCACCGGTGCACTGCGCACTATGTCCATTACATCTACACATTCTCCTGGCCCCAAGTACAACCCGTCGTGCTCCATCATAAAGTTGTACAAGACTGCACAAGCGATCACAATGTCACGCTGCACCTTGAACGGAAAGCGCTCCATCTTCTTCAAGATCTTGAATTTCCCCTTCAAACATCCAAAGGCCCGCTCAACGATGCTCCTCTTCCCTGAATGCCTTCTATTGAAGAGCTCTTGGGGGTTTTGTGGCCGCCGTTCACCCCGCTTCCACTCCTTCAAGTGGTACCGGGTGTTTCTATATGGTGGAAGTAGACCATAGGTCAACGGGTACCCAGAATCGACAAGGTAGTAACAGCCGACTGGAATCGTCAAGCCCTTGCCAACAATGTCCCACCAAATCTTCGAGTCGTGTGCAGATCCTTCCCATCCTGGAAGGACAAACACGAATCTTCCATCGAGGCCGACTGCTGCCAAGACATTTTGAGAGACAGTTGTCTTTCGATCCCTGAATCTGCCTTGTTCTGCTTCTGGGATGACTGCTTCGATGTGAGTGCCGTCGATTGCACCGAGGCAACCACGAAATGCATCGCCGTTGAGGGTCTCTCTCAGCCCATATTTCACCCTCACGTACCGAGGGCAAGCGGATGTAGAGCTTCCGGATTTTCATAATAGCCTTGAGGACTAGATAGAAGATGCGGTGAATTGTTGCTCCACTATGCTGGAAGGTGCGTGTAACAGCTCGATTTGTGTCGGCATGTGCGATGATGGAGAGGAAAATGAGGACTTGTTCAGGTACCGTAAGCCCCTTTGGAGTGCAGGCAAGAAGGTTCCTTGACTGGAGAAGTGCACAGAGGTCGTTGAATGCTGAACGCTGCATTCTTGCAACCTCCTTGAATTGGGTCTCACTTCCTGTGAGAAGGATTTGGATCCACTCATGATCTCATTCACGTTGACAACGCACTATGCGCTTATGGAAGTGTAGTGCTAAAATGGGAAGGATGTGCTGTAACATCGCTAACCACCATGCTGCAAACCGCTTTCCCTTGGACACAAGGGAGGTGACCATTTTCTGTGGGACCTTGCTGCGGTTGGTGTGGGGGAGGACACAGAGGTTGCCACGTTGTGTAGCGAAAGATGTTGGGACGATTTTGCAAATGACGCGACTGGTTTCCGTTGAGGCTGCCACCACCACCCTGTCGAGCGACGGATGCGCAACCGGACTATTGGAAGAATTTTTGTAGTAATAGAGGAAATAATCGGACGCTAGTCATGCATCCGATTATGTGAATGCGGAATAAAAACCTTTTCGGATTGTATTAACGTGAATTGCTCACTGTATTGCCACGGAGAAGGAGAAATCCGGTTTGCACTGGGTGCGCGACTACAAAATGCACGGTCACAAGGTGAACCATATGCGAATGACAGATTTGTTCCATTGCATTCACGAGATTCTGTACTTTGGCTTCATTCCGAGGACGTGGACGTGTGTCAGAAGTTGGTGGACTTGTGTCCACTGAAACAGGTGTCGGCGGCCACTCGCCATTTTTGTCTTCTGCTGGCCGCCACGTAGCAGATATTTCACGCGGCGATAGCTGTGGAAGCTCCTCGCCGTCCGGATAATAGACGAATGGAAGCATTTGAACAAGTGTTGAGGGCGTGTCCATTGCTGCGGGCAGCTGCTTCGACATCGGGTGAAAAAATGAACCACGGTCGCGTAATGTAGGTGATCGCTATGTGCGACAGTGTCTGCGACCGCGGTGGCTGACGTGGGTGGGCGGCGTTTATTGTCCACTTTCGGTCCAAACGCAGGGGCGCGTGATCGCTCGCCCATGCGAGGCCATCCGAACACACCCTACGTAGCCCCAACCAGGTCAGCATTTCGCAAGGGTCACAGGCCATAAGATGGGCCTTTACAAAAAGCGAAGGAAGTACGAAAATTCATCTGACGGTCTCAAGTGTGCGATGTCGTGGCCAGCATGATCGGTCAATCAGCGCACACTGATAGATAAAAACAAACCCAGTTTCCCGCTTTCATTTGACCCTTTCTTTTTTTGGGTTTTTAAGACGGTCCAGGCAGAAAATCCCTCCCACCGGGCTCCCTTCCGGAAGCTGCTACCTTGGTGACTTCTTGATCAGCTCAGCTTGGGTCTGATTCGGCGGCGGCGTGTTCGGCGGCGGAGGTTCCATCCTTGATGGGTTCATTTGACCGTTCAACAACTGGAATGCCGCCTTGGGCTATGCGATTGTTGCATCTGCAAAGAAAAAAGCACATGCTTTATCGATGGAAGGATACACGTGGGGATGACCCACAGAAATCGATTGTGTGTATGCCCTACCCCGCGTTCGGAAGAATAAGACTCCCCTGCCCACGAACCTGAGAACATTCACATTCTACCCACAGACAGCGAGAAAACGCAGCATGTCGACGCTACATGCGATGCAGCGTCGACATGCTCACGTCATCATTCACTTCGAACACTCACAAACCCCCCACGAACATTCACAAACCCCTCGAATGAGGGGTTTGTGAATGTTCATGGGGGGGGGTTTGCCTATGGTTCGCATGGGGGGTCCGTGACTCCCCATGCGTTGAAAGGGAACCTGCTGGGCCCCGCTACCGCGAGGCCCAGCAGGAGCCCGCACAAAAATAAAACCCTAAACCCATAATGTACTTTATGGTAGGATTTGACTACGGTTTGAATGGAAAATCTTCACGGTTTGCGATTTAGAAAAAGGAAAAAAAAAAGGCGTATCCGCTCGAACTCGAAAACGGACGGTTTCGCTTGATCGCGATCGAGCGATGAGCTATTTTTTTTTTTTCAACACGCAGACCCCCTAGTTTGCGGCCCGCGTAAAACATACAAAACCCTAGATCAAACTGGGAGGTTTGCGTGTCGAGAAAAAAAACCAAAGAGCTCATTGCTCGATCGCAATTCTCGTGTGGGAGCGAGAATCGCAAGGGGGGGTCGACATGCCTCACCTCGCGATGCTCGATCAGCAGCGCATGCCGCTAATCGAGCATGGTGAAGCGAGTGGGTAGGGTAGACCTATTTTTTAAGTGGTCGGGTAGGGCGTTCCTTACCCCCTCCGTTTATGGGTATTATGGGTATTATGCCCTCTCTGGAAACGGCGGGGAATTTAAATCATTTCTGCACATGTTTCGCCAAGAAGACATGCCCCGTGTTACACCAAACGGAGCGTAGATGGTGAACAGGTAGAAGTGTTGGTGTGTGTGGCTTCCACATGTCATGAGCGACGGCAAGGAAAACCAGTAACTTGCGGCAGCGGTGGCTGCGAGCAGTGGTGGCACGTAGCAGCACCAACACCTTGTAGCTGTGGCGGCGAGCAGTAGCCGCAACAACAACAGCGCAGCGATCAGCTGAGCGACAGCTGTAGCAGGCGGCAACAATAAAAAACAACAATAGCGAGCGGTAGCATCAGCAGGCGGCTGCGAACCGTAGCAACAGGCGACAAAGAGCAGTAGGAGCAGTAGCAGCAATGGCAAGGAGCTACAATAACAATGGTAGCGAGCAGTAGGCGCAGCGATAGCAAATACAGCAGCGGCGGCGGCGGTGAGCAGGTGCAGCATGCCGCCGCAGCTGCACACGTGCGGTACAGTAACAACAACAACAACGCGTGCAACTGAGGCAGCTGTAGCGGCTACAACTACCGGTGCCACTCACTAGCAGCGCGAAGCTGCCCCGCAACGCGAAGCTGCCCCAAAGCTTCGCGCTACAATCGACCTCGCCCAGGAGGCGAGCTCGCTCGGCGAGCTCAAAGCAAGAGTGGAGCCAGATCGAAAAAGAAAGTCTTCAGGTGTCCTGGTCTCGACCACATCATGCATGGTTCATATATAACACATGTAAGCAGTGGGTCTCCACGTCCCATACGTAAAGCTCACCAGGTGCGTGGGTATGGACCAGCATAACTTTGCGTGGATTATACATCGTGCCACACTCTAAGCTATCTCGCTGTCCTCAAAACGGTGTCAGGCCAAAGCCCACACACCAACACTCCACCTGGGCTGCAGAGGCTGAAAGCACGAGCAAAGCTGATGGTTGCGTCCAGCACAATCCGTGAGATGGGAGCATGACTCCCCCACGGCCACATACCCTTGCACAGCAATAGCAAGGGTGACAACGATGCTGGTGGGATGTGCTCGCACAGAGCCTCACCCCGTAGCGGTGTCGTCGCTGACATCGACGTCGCTATCGTTGTCTGCTGATGTGACTAGTGCATCGCTAAGGGCCTCCTCCAAAACAATCGCCTGCTGTATGGCCTGAAACTGCTAAGCTACATATCGTCTGGCGTCCTGCGCAGAGTCAAGGCGCGTGTGGAGCTCGAGAAGCTCTGACGCGGCAACCAACCAGCTGGCAACATGTGCGGCATGTAGACGGTTAGTCGCGGAACGAACCTGACGGTTGACCTTGATCGTGTACGCGTCGCCATGAGGTAGAGCCTCCTACAGCCTTGCGGTGTCACCCTGTACGAAGGAGTGGAGCTGTGCTTGCTCGTCGCACAAGTCGCCATCCTCTACGTCTGTCGTAGACTCAAGAACCGTCAGGCCACAAGGTGCTGGTAGAGCGGGGGCGCAAGACAATGAGTCGCGACGTAAATCATATGGGGTTGTAGGAATATCTACTACGAAGGCACCTGCTACTCGTGACACACCTTTTGCTCGGCCATCAGCTCCTGGCCGGACTTTGGTATGTGCAGGTACAGAAGGGCTGGAGAAAAACTGCAAGAGGTCCAAGACAGCATCCACGATGCTAGGCCAGTCATCGGTAAGCTCCGAGTGGGTGGCCCACCACCCGCCGACGCGCCGCTACCTCTGAGGTCCGCATCGGGGACCATGTCGTCCTGCTTTCCTGTAATGGTGCTCTCTTGGCCGTCGCTCATGATGGGTGGAAGCCACACACACCAACACTCCCCCCTTTGGGATAGAGTGGGGGGCCCTTGAGTGGGAAACCCCAAAAAACACCAAAGGGGGCACCCGAGGAGGTGGCACCATCATAGAAACAAAAACACACAAAAAAGGGAAGGAGAACAGGGGGGTCCTCGAGTGGGGCATTCGAGTAAGGCCTTGGAAGGGGTATCTCACTTACGCATAGCGTCGGTGAACACAGAAAAAGGTGAGTTTTGTGTTTTGTTTTCTAATGTGACTTGAGGCCACTACCGTAGAGTGACGACAGGAAGCGTTGTAGCAGCAGTCGCCGCGAGAGTCATAGCAGCAGTAGCAGCAACGAAGGTGGCTTGAGGCCACAACAGTTTATTGATGACGGTAACCGGTGCAGAATGAGCGGCACCGAAGGCAACTTGAAGTACCTCCTGTACAGTGCAGGATGAATGTGGCGGATGATGCTAGACAGGAGACTCAGTTAGCGGAGAATTCGGCGGAGAGAGACGTTTGTCGTGATTGAGACTCTTTGTCAGAGGAGGATTGATCCGATGCTAAGTCAGAGTCATAATGAAGATGGTGTCCATTGATACCTTTGTGGATGACATGACGACGGCCGATGCAGGAGGTGCGCCTAACAATGTGCGAGCTCCCGCATTAGTAGGTGATAGAGATGCTGATGCTTGGCCCACAGCAGATGGCCAGGTGGTTTTGACTGACAATGCTGGGCAGCAAGAGCAGGTGATGGATCGCCAGGACACGGCAGACTTTCTCTATGAGGATCTGTCGTCCGTCAGGGATTGGTTAGACATGGAGTCGATGACAGACGTAGGGACCCAGCGCGCTGCTGTATTTGTAGTAGCCACAAAACGAGTACGACATGACCCCTTGGTGACAAGGGACGTCTGCGTGTACGACATGGAGGATGTAGAGCGAGCTGCGGACCTCCGTCTCCTCGCTGCTCTGACCGATGTCACTAACACCATAGCAGTTCCTATCGAGGACACTACTACTCTCGTCCGAGCTACAGTTCCTGTACTCGAGCGCCTACGCTCCGCGGTCAACGAGCAGGAGGCAGTGGTGGCTCGAGCGGAGGTGCACGTGCAGAGTCTCATGGTCGAGCTTCGGGAGGCTAGCAACCGTCGTTACACCATGGATGTTCCAGCATGACGGGCTATCGAGGAGTGTGTGGAGGATGTACACAAGCGTCTCAAGTCAACTGGGTGGTCTGTATAAGATGCACGTCTAAGACAGGCGGATCTCCAACAGAAGGTGGATGATGGGCTGCGCACCAGGGGTCACAAGGAGCACCATGGCACTCACCACACCTTTGATGACCACGACGTCGCTGCGGATGCAACTATACCTACACATGCCGACGTTCGGCCATCAGCTGACGGCCAAGCGACAGGTGTGTCACGAGCAGTAGGTGCCTTCGTAGCACTCGTTCCTACAGTCCCATACGACTTACGTGGCGACTCATTGTCTTGCGCCCCTACTCTACCAACACCTCGTGGCTCGACGGTACTTGAGTCGACGACTGACGTAGAGGATGTCGACTTGTGCAACGAGCAGGTGCAACTCCATTCCTTCCTATGGGGTGAGATTGCGAGGCTGCAGAAGGCTATGGCTTGTGCCAATGCGTACACGATCGAGGTCCACCGTTAGGTTCTTTTCGCGACTGACTGTCTACATGCCGCAGATGCAGCCAACCGGTCGGCTGTCGCGTCAGAGCTTGTCGAGCTCCACACGTGCATCGACACTGCGGAGGTCGCGCGGTGATATACAACTCAGTAGTTTGAGGCCATACAGCAGGCACTTGTTTTGGAGGAGGCCCTTAGCGTTACACCAGTCACATCAGCAAACGACGATAGCGACGACGACGACAGCGTCGACACCGCTCCGGGGTGAGGCTCTGTGCGAGCACATCTCACCAGCATCATCGTTATCCTTACCATTGCTGTGTAGGGGTATGTGGCCATGGGGGAGCTGTGTTCCCTCGTCACGAATTGTGTTGGATCCAGCCACCAGCTTTGCTCGTGTTTTCAGCCTCTACAGCCCAGGGGGAGTGTTAATGTGTGGGCTTTGGCCTGACACCCTTTTGAGGACAACAAAGTTACTTGGGGTGTGGAATGATGTATAATCGATTCAAAGTTTTTCTGGTTGAGACTCGCGCACCTGGTGAGCTCTATCGGTATGACGTGGAGACCCATTGCGTACATGTGTTATGTATGATCCATGCATGATGTGGTGGAGACCCGGACACGTGAAGACATTTTCCGCAGTCACGAGGAGACCCTGTGTTGTCTCTCTCTCTCTCTCTCTCTCTCTCTCTCTCTCTCTCTCTTGTATGATGTTTGACACATAGGTGTGTGATTGATTTCTTGCATGGTCGAGACCCGGGCACGTGGTTGGATGCACAATTGTCACAAGGGGACCCTCCGATGTGGTATGCTTGATCAGTGCTCGCTATGATTAGTCGCTTGAGCCATCCTTTCTTGCCTTCGCTCAGACATCGTTACGTTGACATTTGTGTCAGCGAGGCGGAGTGTTGGTTGTGTGGCTTCCACCTGTCACGAGCGACGGCCAGAAGAGCAACGGTACACAAGAGCATGAAGACATGGTCCCCGATGCAGACCTTGGAGGCATCGCCGTGTCGGCAGGTGGTGGACCACCCACTCACAGCTGACCGACGACTGCCCCAACGTCCTGGATGCTGTCTCGGACCTCCTGTAGTTTTTCTGCAGCATATCCTTGATGTGGACGCAGCTAGCGCCGGAGCACCAACGAGTGGTGGCTCCATCCACCAGCAGCTGCCAAAGAGCTGCCATGACGCCCTTGGTGCTTGTTGGGGTGCTTTTGTGGTTGTTTTTGGAGACGCTAGTTTTTCTCGGTGGACTGGCTCTTGAGCCTGATTTGCATGTTTTGCATTGTCTGTCCACTGATCGCTGCCAGACTTATGCGTGTGACCATTCGTAGCGTCTGGCTCGAGGTTTTGCATCTCTAGGTTCAGACGGTGTAGCGTTCTGATTTGTCTGCGCAGAGTTACAACCAAAACAGTGTTTTTGGGCCGGTTTTAGGATGGACCTTGCACTTCCGCGTGCGACACCCGTCGTTCCCCCCGGCAGACTTGTCATTTGTTATCTCTTTGTGCATGTGTTTATTAATAGAAGCATGTTTGACACTGTGTCGTGTCGTCTAGCCAAACCCTTGCCGTTCCGCGTCCGACCTGTGTTGACGCCGCGGGCTGACTGACCGCTGACGCTCAGTTAGTGGCAAGCGTGCTAAGAAGCTTCCTAGACTCTTCTCAAGAAGTTGCGAGGCAAAAAATAGTTTAGAATTTGGGACACTTGAGAAATTTATAATTAGCGGTTAGTGTACTTCGATGACACGTGACAAAAAAACTGAAAACATGTATACGAGTGTCGAAAAACGAATGAGGTATAGTCGGGGTCCTTAGGTCAATTATTGAGCGACGCATGTGGAGTTGCCTTGTGAGTGGTCGGATTCAAGAAGGTCCGCGGAGAAGTCGGGGGCCTTCGAGAATCGACGGTGAAGATGCGAGGTGCATCTTGATGAATGCATATTTGTCTCGATGTGTCGAGAAGTTGACCGAAAGGTCGTGACACTTATGTCACAGATTCGCAAGAGTGGTCGAAGTTCTTGGAAGGTTCAAAAATATTCACAGGTGGCAAGGGCAGTTGGCCGGTTTGCCCTCAACCGTCAGAGTGAATGTCGCGGTCTCGCGATGCGATGGGCTGTATGTGTAATAACATAAATGCCCACTTGGACAGTTTAGAGACTTGTGTACGTCTAGTAGGTAACACTTCCCCCCCTTTAAGCCGCGAGGTCTCGGCGCGCGTACAGATGTGGCCTAGTGATGGTGGTGATAGCCGTCCGTCAGGTGATCGATGTCTCAGAGGTTGACGTAGGGTTCCCAGCTGTTGTGCGCGACGTCATAGCCGTGGCACTTGACAATGTATTCCGTCATTTTTCCACGTTGTTGATGCCGACGATGGCGTACTCTATGTCTTCATCCTCTTGAACAGGAAGAGGGGAGGGACATCCCTGCCGGGGAAGTTCTCTCTGGGATATGGGTAGTGTTCGAGTCTGTTGATGTGGAACACCGGATGAACTTGTAGAGTGTCGGGGAGTTTGAGTCGTGCAACCACCAGGATTTGCATGCACTTGATCTGAAACATTCCCAATCATCGAGGTTTGAGCTTTGAATAGTCGACTCCGTGGAGGTTGATGTTGATTGAGCTGAGGAGGAATTCATTGTCAGCAGTAGAGACTTAGTCAGTGCGATGACAGCCTGCTGCTTGTTTCATCGTTGCTTGTGTCTTCGCGAGGATTTGCCGTGTTTCCTCCCAGATGGTGGAGAAGTTTCGCCGTTGAACGTCGACCGTGGGAAGGTTGCTTCAACTTTGTAGTCCGGCTCATGTGGCGGGAAGCTTGCCATACATCACTTCAAATGGGGCTTTACCCGTTGTGGTGGAATCTACCAAATTACGAGTGATGTCGGCGGTCAGGAGTTTTATGCCCAATCCTTCCCATGAGGTTTGCATAGATTTTGGAGAAGTTGTTCAAGCGACTTGTTGTTTCTCTTGGTTTGGCCGTTGGTTTGAGGATGAAACGTTGTTGAAAGTTGAATTCTACTACCGTAGCGAGTCGTCAGTTCGCGCCAGAAACGGTTGGTGAATCGACCGTCTCTGTCGCTCGTGATGGTTCTTGTACGCTGTGTAGCCGCACAACGTTGTTTAGAAACAGCCGTGATATTCCTTCGGCGGTGACGGTGGTTGTCATCGGGATGAAATGAGACATTTTTAAAAAACTTTTTGACGATCACAAGGAATGCGTCATATCCCTTGGGTGTGACCAGTAATCTCGTGACGAAGTCCATGGAATTATCAGCCCACGTTTCCGTCGGAATATCGTACTGTCACCCACATTCGTTCAAACTAATATTTTTTGTTCGCCCATGTGTACCTTTAAAAACTGTGTGTGGTTTAGGTGAATTATCCCTTAATTATTTCAGGGTACGGTGCATTCCATCCACAAATTCTTGTAAAAATACTATACCACCGGATTTGAAAACATAGAATAGCACCAACATCGGGTACAACTCAATCATAGACATGGAAAGCTAAAAACGACAGATGACTGTCTCGAGCACAATTTCAAGGGTCTCGACCCCCTTCCAAGGAAAGCAGCAGCCTAAGAGCCAAGAGGAGCGATGTCGTCTTCGGGCTCGGCCACCACCTGGCTAGCGAATAACGTATTGTCTTCCGCAACCGCCTCTTTGGCGGCAGCTTCGCCGAAGGTGACTTTCTGGCAGCACGCAAAGTTGCACCCCATCCAAGCATGCTTCACAAGCTCACCGTTGCATTGCAGCCAGCGCCAAGCGAACAAGACCCACGACATTCCAAGATTTCACATGCGGCCCATAGCCAAATCCACCTTGCCATGTCGCCCTGCTTCTAGACTGATCCGCACTTCATTAGCATGCCATTCATTGTACTGCACTCGATTGCTGCCTTAAGGGGGCGTTGCAAGCTGACATTTGCTTGCTGTGCTTTTGACGTGCAGCCTGCCGGGATGAAGAGAAGTCGGATGTAGCCGTAGTTTTGCTTGATCAAGTCGCGGAGCTCTAGGGAAGTGTGGGGCCGCCATGCGTGCAGGAGGAGGATGACCTTCTGCTTGCCGACCTCCTTATTCTTCAATGCACATTGCCTCTTATACCACGAGTTGATGAGGTGTGTGAGCCAATCGCATGTAGTCTGCGGGTTCGCCCAGTGGTTGTCCGTGTGCGTGATGTGGAGGTTGCAATCTTCGCAAGCGATGTGGGAGTCGGCATTGTCCGGATGACACCGCTGCGTCTTTCCATCGTAGATGAGCTGGAGTGGCAGGAACTCACCCGCCATTCTAGATGTCACAAGCGTCGTGATTTGGCGCGTGTCATCCAACGCTTGTATGACAACCTCCTTGCAGCCGGTGGGGGCGTACAACCGATCACGTGCAGGTACAGTCTGCGTTGACGGTTAGAGTTTGCATGAGGAGAAGTGTAGCATTGACAAAGGCATGAGGATGATTAAACTTACTCGTGGGTACGAGGGATATGCCGATGTGGTCTCCATTGACCACGAAGTCCAGAACAATATTGTTCAACGCCATTAGCGCAGCGACGCGCTTATGCATTGTAAGCACTTGCTCCTCCCAGTTGGCCGGCACCTTTTGTGCCACCGTGGTGCCGCAGTGGTAAGACCATTTCATGCTGTTATGGACAAAGTCGCGGGTCCATGAATGAGATAACATCATCGACCCACCGTTCGATGGAAGCTCCTCCGGGTGGTTCTCGCATGTAAGGGCATGCAAAACCCTGCAAAGAGTGGATGATTTGATGATGGTACCAGCGGATCTCATCTTTGTGATGTTGGCGATAATGATGTCGGCAAAGGTGTCGGTAAAACGGCCCCCGGGTGGAGGCAGTTTCAACGTGGCCCGACGGGTCTACTATGTGTTCACGGCTATGTTTTGTGCAGGTTCTGAGTCTAAGCGCGAGCTTTCTGGTCGCCTCACGCTATGTTTCTGGTAGTTGAAGACAAGTGCGAGACAGTCACTTTTGCGAAGGGAATAATGAAATGTTGCATTAGTTTTTGAACGTGGACATGATTTGAACATTTGTAAGACTATTCATGAGCTCTCCAACGTACCAAACCGTGTGCAACTCGAATAACCGTAGCTCCCGCTACGTCAGTCGAAGCGCAGCACCCCAAACCAGCCGCTCACTCGGCGCCGCGTACCACGTCGCCCGCCGAGGCACCTTCACACATCAAGGACCCATCAAAACGCCTTTCCGGAGGCACAGATGTCCCTACGCGTAGTGGCGGCACCCCTTGCGCCTTTGGGGTCTGTTTCGATGAGTTAATCATTGACTTTGGTGATGGGGATGGATGTGGGTCAAAACCTGTTCGCGGACCTGCAGTCGGAATTTTGACTTAGTCCCCGAGTAACACAATGTACTACTGAGTTCCGGACGCCGAGCCAGAAATTTGGCGAAGTCCCTCAGTAACAAACTGCACTACTGGCATCCGGCGGATCATTCGCCGGACGCCTCGGCAGCCCTTCTGGAGCAAAATCTCCTGATGGACTTTTGTTACTCGGTCAGGTGGATTATCCACCTCCGGTCGAACCGCGGCCGACTCCCAGAGCCACCGCGCACACCCCAACTTTGGAAGCCCATATCTCCCTCGTTACATGTCCGATTCCGGTGAAACAACTTGCGGCCACTAGGTTCATAGTAGAGCTTGTGCAGCAGCTTGCAAGCCTTGTAGGCATACTCGCCGGCCACCATCGCGCCGTGGATGCGCGAGAGATGCCCATCTCCCAACCAGTTGATGTAGGCGCCTCGTTGGGTGTGCGGGGGTGCGTTGGCAGCAGTCTCATCTGACAAGGGAGAGTCCGTGGAAGCTGCTGGCTTTGTCGTTGTGGGATGAAGGTGGCTTTTCATAGTTTCTGCGATGGTCAATGGCATTGTGATGGCTTTGATGGGTGCGAGCAACAACCGTTGTGGATTCTTTGGAGGGCGTCCAACAGGACACTTCTTCGGGATCTTGCAAGGCTTGGGATGGAGGACTTTGTGTAGGTCGAATTGCCAGTTGCGTTGGGCGGCAGCCTCCTCACGGGTGAGAGGCTTCAGGTTGCTGTCTAACAAGGAATTTATGGTGGTTGTAGTGGTGGACACTGAATGGTGGCAGCAAGGCGTAGGTATCACTTGTACTTCGGTCAGCACAACGCGTTGTACCGACGCCAAGCCGTCCACGCAAAGTGGCGTTTTGGTGACAGATCATGCATATCAGGAGCGGTGTCACGCCGGTGCAATCGACGGTTGACCGGGACTGTCGGCATCGTCAGTCGAAGGCTTCAGTTTGAACAACCGAAGTTTTGAGTGACCACGGTGTAACATTTTTTGTACCAAATGTCACATACTGGGCCAATGCAGGAACCCCTGTATTCCAAGACAGTGCACTTAGATGATCCCTACAATAATTGAAATCTACCCCATTTTGGGCGAATGTAAAAGGTACTAAAAACGCAACAAATAAATGAGCAAATGCGGGTGACGGTGCAGTAGGTAGTGGTTGCAGAAGTCGGGGTGGCCGTGTGCAACGGGATCTTTGTCTTTGACATGTGTCGTAATATTTGCAGACATTGGCCACGTCGGATTGCACCTTGTCCCACCAGTAGTTTCTCACCAACTTCTTCAACGTCTTTTCCTCTCCGAAGTGAGCACATGGTCCTGTGTCGTGACATTGTCCGAGCAGCACATGGCGAAGTTCGTCGTCCAAGGGAACGACCACCTGGCAAGTGAATCCAATAGGGTGCGTCGTACCAGAATTTTGCCTTGTCATATCCGTCTTGCTGATCGTACCCTCGTGCGAACAGCTGCTCGAGATACGGGTCTCGCTGCAGCTGTTACGTCGCCACTTCTGCCATTAAATCTGGTTGGCAGCTGAGTGCGTCTGCTGGGTTGATTTTTCCTGGCCGGTACTCAATAAAGTAGTCGAACCCGGATTCAAGGAACGCCATCCACCGGGTTTGAAATCGACTCAGGTTTGGCTGCGTCTTCATACATTTCAACGCATGGTGGTCGATGCCCGAGATGCATCATCGACACTCTCGATAGCACTACCATGTCTTCCATGCATGTATGACCGCCAGCATTTCCTTCTTGTGTACTGTGTAGTTTAGTTCCGGTTCTTGCAGTTTTTGAGACATGTAGGGGACCAGTTGCTTGCCGTTGCCATGGTCTTGTAGGAGGACTGTGCTCATGGCTTGGTATGATGCATTTGTATTCATGACATAGTCAACTGTTAGATCGGCTAATCGTAAGGGTAGCACCAAGGTACGAGCATTCCGCAAAGAGGTAAATGATTCTTGTTTGATGTCTCCCCACTGCCAGAAGGTTTAGAAAGATTCATTGGGGGTGAGGGCTGGTTGGCCTTTTTTCCCTGGACCGTCGAAGTGAATATTGCGGTCTCGCGACACGATGGACTGTTTGTGCTATAACAGAATGCCCACTTGGAATGTTTAGGGACTCATGTATGTGTGGTACGTAACACCCTCATCAACCTCCCATCAACCTCCTCGGGTGATGGGGATCGATGGGATGTCGACGGTACTCTCCTACCATGGAGGTGGAAGTCCGAGGATTGCGTGAATTTGGAAGATCACTCCCAAAGTCACGTGATCTCCCTGACAAATGGGGCTTGCACAAAGGACTCCACCGGCACACCAATAGTCATTGGCAGACGTGCAACCTGTTGCCCTGAACGATGAACACATACGTCCTGGCACCTATGCTTGCCGATCACTTGTTCACGCTCGCTCGAGCTGAACGACGCCAGTTCCTCGCAAATCCCACACTGACGTCATGGCTGACCCCACGGAATGCCCAGCCGATGACATTGACTCAGAGTGCCAACCAATCTCTCGTCTCCACCTTGCGAACAAGGCTACCTTGCAAGCGTTTGATGAAGTCCGCGTGCGTGGGGGGGCTGACAAGGACAAGCACTTCTATCACGAACTGCCTACCGCCTTCCGGAATCTGCACATAGCCAACGCACACACTGCACCTATTCTGTTGGCAAAACCTGTGTCTGTCCCTACTCCTTCTGTTCACCAAATACTTCCCTGCCTCAGCCACCAATTAGAAGGTAACTACAAGGTGCAGATATGGGTGCCTCGAAGGCAACCAAGCTCTCGTTGCGCATACCAGGCAGGACAAAGTACAGCCTCATGTCCCCCCCCATGACCTCCCACGTATAGGAAACCTAGATTACAGGAGAAGTCTCCAATGATGAGCCCTTCTTTTGCTACCAGCCTTGCTCTAAAGTTTCAGACTTCCGGCGACGACTCACCAAAGTCACAGTCTAGTGAAGGCATCACAATTTTTAGCAGTGTGGGTGAAACCCCAACGCCGACGGTTGTGGTGGTGATGGTGGTGATGAGCTGCAGACATCTTCATCATCCGGCCGCCCTAGCAGCAGGAGGATGCCATACCATGGTCCAAAGAGGAGGAGGTAGTGCTAGCTAAGATGCGTTATGACTTGGACGCGGAGTGGATGGAGGAGGAAAGGAAACAAGGGCCCTCTGAGTATAGGCTACTGTGGAGGCGGATCTGCAAGCTACGTAAGGATGGGAGCAGATGGGAGTGGTCATATCATGCAACTCGTGCAAAGTTGAAGTCCTTGAATGAGCAGTACATTCAACTGCGACATAAAATGGGCCAAAGTTGAGCCGAGCGCTGCCAGTTGCCCAAGTGGTACAAGTGGCTACATAGAGTAAACGGCAATAGGCCACAATATGTGAACTGAGCATAGGACGGCAGTGGCATGGACGCTACACACGAACGCAATGTCGATGAATGTCGTAGACAACGATCCGGGAACCAGGAGGATCCGGTCATGCAGGCCCTCATTCGCATCGCTGAGAATTAGTAAAACTTGCTGGACACCATGGGCAATCGCATGCTAGACATTCTTACCATGAATATGCATGATCAAATCATATCAGTCCAGGTTATGGCCACAAGGATGGGCATGTCTATGGCCATGGGGACGGGCATTGGCGCAAGCATGGGCATGTGTAGGGCCGCAGCCATAGGAATGGGCGTTAGCTTGGTTGCAGGCACGGGCATGGCCGTAGGCACGGGCATGGCCGCGATTGTGGGCATGGGCACGGGCATGGCCGCCCGCATGGGCATGGGCATGGGCATGGCCGCAGGCATGGACACGGGCATGGCCGCAGGCATGGGCATGGGCATGGCCGTAGGCATGGGCTTGGGCATGGGCATAGGCATGGAGGCTAGCATAGGTACGGGCATGGGCATGGACACAGGCATGGGCACGGGCATGGGCACAGACATGGGCAATGGTGAAGGCACTGGCATGGGAACGGGCATGCGCATGGGCATGGGCATGGGCATGCGCATGGGCATGGTCATGGGCATGCGCATGGGCATGGACACTGGAGCAGGCACGGACATGGGCGAGGGCATGGGCACTGGCGTAGGCACGGGCATGGGCATGGGCCTTGGCATGGGCATGGGAACAAGCATGGGAACTAGCATGGGCATGGGCACGGGCATGGGCATGGGCATGGACACGGGCATGCGCATGGGCATGGGCACGGGCATGCGCATGGGCATGGGCACATGCCTGGACACGGACCATGACAAGGGGGAGGGACAGGGCACCAACATGGGCATGGATGAAGGGTATGCCATGGAGGAGGGCATAGGTGTGACTAGGGGTGAGGGCATGGGTATGGGTAGTGGGGAGGTGCAGGGCATGAGAGAGAGCTTGGCTGAGGGTAGGAGATGGGTGAGGGAGGGCATGGGTGCGGGCATTGGCATGTGTGGCGGATATGCTGGCTTCAGGCAGGCCAGTGCATGGGGTTCAGCAGGGCCAAAGATTGCAGATAGTGCAGTGCAGGATGATGGTAACGTGAAAATTGATGCAGAACTGGAGAGAGGTCACATCGAGGTGGAGGCAGGGGAGGTGGAGGCAGCTCTTGGCATCAATATGATGAGTGAGGAGCAGTTGGATGATGGCATGTAGCATAGTTTCAGAATCTGTTCATGCGGTCTATGTGATTATGATCCTCCACGTACATTGCATCCCATGGTCTCAAACACCTTTATGTATTCTATATGCTCTGTTGTACGGTAGACTATGTAGATGTTGGCCTTTGTGCACATTGAAAAGAACATGTTTAATTCATGAAATGACTACAGTAGAAATATGCCTCCAATCCTTTCCAATGTTGATAATGTCAAGTGTAGTGATTGTTAATCCGTGTTTGCAAAACCACTCCAAGCAGAGGTCATGGTATTAGCTACTCTGGCCAGAGCACCTCACGCACATTCCGCGTCCTCCATGGATTGTGTTCATAGTCAACGTACTCATTCAATGTGAACAATTCATCCTCACAAGAACATTTCATTAAAAGTACAGAGATGACATGACTGACGTTCATCCATATAGTCACCACCACGACTCGCTACATGTGCCGCCCACATGCGTCGGACAAGATCATCCCTCTCTCTAACCGCCTGTTTGTACTGATTTGCAGGGCCATTCACTGTGGCCATGCTATTAGCACAAGTCCCTTCTGCAACTCTTGCTTGACCACCCACGGGTGCAATGTCTTACAAGGCCGATGCCACTACAACGGCCTCTGTAGCAAGTCTCAATCCACGTGGCTTGGACGTGGTCCCCTAGGCTATGAGCGGGAAAGTGTGATGACTTGAGGTTGTAGACCCTCAAGTACCGCGGTTTTTGCCAAGTCGGTCAAGCTTTCCTCCAGTACCATTGCAACCTCACACTGGCGATTATCCTCAGGTCACTCCCATTGTGTGTTAGAGGAACTATGGTAGTTCACATGTGTTAAACTGAGTGGAACGTAGGTGGCTTACAAGGATGAGGCGCGGAACAAAAGACTATTTGGGAATTTGGGACAATTGGATAGATTACATCAAGCAGTAAGTGTGCTTTGGTGACAAGTGTAGGGTATGTCGATTACATGGACACACAAATGAAAATGACAATGGGGCATACCCTACTGCACTTGGACTTTGTCCTTTTCAAACCCATAACTTTGGGCATCTTGATTTTCAAGCATGTCATTTGGAAGGCACTTTTCAAATTGATGAACGAAAAGATGGCATCCTTTAATTCGACGATGGGCGGTCTCGAACACCGTAAGTGGGCGGTGTTGGAGGCCATGCCAGTCTGACGCAGCTGGCTGGATGCGGCTATCTGAGTCAAACTGCCAAAACTCATGCACGAACATGGTTCACGCTGTACACTTCCTCTTCGGCATGGTTGTGAACCACTTTCAGCTTTTGCTTTGGGGATTTTTCAGCTGTTTAATGATATCTTGGCTGTCAAGGCACAAAAAGTAGTTATTTAGGATATACTTTTGGCATTTGATGAATAGCAAATTTGTTGAAGGAAAGTCTAAGAAAACATATACATAATCAAAATCCAAGTGCAATAGGGTGAGTCGGGTCTTCAGCGTTCGAGCCAAGCGGCGTTGCACTAGGCAAGGTCGTGCCATGAGTGGATTCGAGAAGCCCCGCCGAGAAGTCGGGGGGCTTTGAGAACATTGCAACACCTCTTTATTAAGATTGTGCATCGTCAATAAGTCAACCAAATGATATCACAACATCCATATGGTTCATTACAACTCTTCAACCTTTCTGGAAGGTGGTCAAAGTTGTCAGATACTTTGGGAACAGAATACGAGAGGTCGGGCCAGTTTGCCATTATGTCCTCGGCCAGACGACGTAATAATCCGAGAGACGTTGTGCGGTGGGCCATGAATGTAATGACAAGAATGCCAACGCGTGAGTTTCAGGAACTCGTGTATGGCAGGGACGGAACACTTCCCCCCTCTTTGCCACGACGTCCCAGCGCGCTAGCAGATGTAGCCTGGTGGCGGTGAGAGTAGCCAGCAATCATATGATCAGAGTATCAAAAGTTCTCATAGGGCTCCCAACTAATGTGCGTGGCGTCGTAGCCGTGCCACTTGACCTGATGCTTGGTCATTCTTCCACGGTATTGATGTCCTAGGATATCTTTGATCACGTATTCCGTATTCCCGTCCACTTGCACAGGAGGTGGAGGTGCGACGTCTCTCCTAGGGAATCTGTGTTGCGGTCCCGATACTGCTTGAGCTTGCTGATGTGGAAGACAAGATGAATCGCCATGCTCTCGTGTAGGAAAACTAGAGCGACTACTAGGACTTACTTTGACCATTTGAGATCGCTCGATCTCAAATGGTCCCAACCATCGGAATTTGAGCTTTGCAGTGCTGTCCTTGGAGTTTGATATTCATCGAGCTGAAGAGGACACGATCGTAGGTGCTAAACACGTCATCGCTATGATTTCGGTTAACTGTCCGCTTCGTAGCTATTTGCGTCTTTGCAATGGTCTATCTTGTTTCCTCCCGGATGCTTGCAAAGTCCCAACGGTGACTGTCAACCGCAAGGATTTTCATTCACTGTGTGATCCAGCCGGTGTGGCGAGAAGTTTGTCGTACACCACATCAAAAGGTATTCTACCAATTGCAGTGGAAGTGACGGAGTTGTAGGTGTTTGCCAATCAGTGACTACCTCCACCTTTTTCACGTCCATGGTGATCCTTCCATTGCCGGCAATGTGGCCCAAAAAGTCAATCAAATGGCGACCAAAGTCGCATTTTTAGGGTTTTTTGGAAAGAATTTCTTTGAACAAGTTTGGAAACTTTCGGGGATGTTCATTGTGCTCCTGCGGGGTGTGGCTCTACACTAGGATGTCGTTGCTATAAACAATGACAACTTCATCGAGGTACAAGAAAAAAACATTGTTCATTACTGCTATAAAGGTTATGGGGGCATGTGTGAGTCCAACCGTCATGACCGTGATATGGAATTGCCCGTATCTTGTACGGAACATTGTCTTCTTGACATCCTTATCAGATACACAGATGCGATGATAGCCGTAATGCAGGCGGATCTTGTTGAAAATTGTGGCCACTCAGAGTTGATGAAAAAGTTCACCCTCTTGCGAGAAGGGGCAGCGGTTATTTACGGTCATGTCATTCAACGCTTGGTTATTCAATACACATTCACATCTCTCCGGTTTTTGTTTTTACAGAAAGGATTGGTGCTGCATAGGGGGACATGTAAGGTCTGATGAGCCCCTGACTGAGCCTCTCGTCCAGCGTCTTCTTGAGCTCGATCAGCTCATGATCACTCATCTGATATGTACCCTTCACTGCCATTTTGTTGTCCAACTTCAGGTCTATTTGATGATATGTGCTGCATTGTGCTGGTAACTCTCGCAGACGTTTGTCCAGGAAAACCCCTTTAAATTCATTGATGAGCTCCGCAAACTCCTTTGGTATAGTTGTGAACTTTTCAGGTGTCGAGGTAGTCGATGTCACCTTAGCTGCTGCAATATCTGCCCCTTGTACTACTTCCATGTGGACCAGCCACGCTTGGATTTTGCATGTATGATATTGATTGGCCACATCCTGAGATATCGGTTGGCATTCTGTGGCTGCCATAACTTCCTTAGCTGCTTCCACCTCTGTTACTTCCCGTAACCACCGCTACATCATGGGTCACTCGGCTAGAGGCATGTGTCACATTTTTGCCATTTGTGTTAGTGTATATTGCTCCATTTCTCTTTTCGACATATAGATTGTGCCTACACAATGAATCTTACCCAAGGATAATTCTTTGATCACTCATTGGGCAAACCCTTCAGGCTATTACGTCGTGTAGATCTCGAGTCTGCAGCCAAAGTGGTTTGCAAAGTCGACGGATCTGCATTCGTTCATCAATGGATTTTCCTTCAAACACTCGTGGTTTAGTCTGCAAACCTAGCTTTCGAAACCATGAGAAGCTCCTCAGTCTAGTAGTTCTGGCATTGTTATGTGACTTTTACAATCCCTCGGTTGCACTCATTGTAGTATCATTGGTTGGTCGTCCTCGTATCCCTCATCGCACTTTACGATCTCGGGAATCCTTGTCTACAGCAAAGTGAGCCACTCAGATGAGCGATCAGCCGGTGTAGGGTTTTCCGACCAGGTAAGAGCCTTCTTGTCTACTCCTACCCTTTGTCATTTCCCTATTAGTTACTCATTTTGTTTGACTCCCTACCCTTTCAGGCTTGCTTTTGTCAATTTCGGTAGTCGCATCAAACATCCCAATTTTTTGCACGTCCAACAGATCAGTTGATTGCACTGATCAACAACGTCAATTTCCATAAGAGACAAGTTTTTGCCAAATGCGACCTACTTTTACCACGATAAAGATTGTGGCTTTGGGATCGCCAGCCGTTGGATTCCTGTATCCGAGCATTGCAGTTGGCACTATCGATGTGGTCGGCTACTGTGATCTTTTGCAGAAGGTCGTCTTGGATGCCAAAAATGGAAATTGCTCACCAAATTGTAACGTTTGAGGCCGTTATTGGAGTAGAAATGTAGGTCATCATGGGCAAGGTGGTTGCTGGTGATGGTTTTGCATAAACGCCAAGTGTACTCTGACATGCTGGATTGTTTTCTACATACTTCAACATACATGTTGAAGTATGTGCCGTGCGTCTGATTTCTCATTTAACTTCCCAAAGCGAGCAAGGGTAGTGCACGCAATGTCGCTCCAAGTTTTTGGTGCCCTGAGAGATTCATGCCATGGCGGACTTATGTGCTTGGAGGTAGTACGCCTACAGTTGACAATGTGAGAGCGGTTGCATCAGCCATCGATCTAGCTCCGCCGGTATCTTACTGTCATTGGATGGCCATTAGTTCGGACCACCAACTCAAAGCCATGTCACGCAAAAGTGAGGCAGTGAGGTTAATTAAATTTTTGCCGTTGTTGACCCCAGCAGAGGCAAAGTACACCTCCAAACTCGTGAGCCACATCTTGACAGTCAGTCCCATTGGGTTTTTAGGATCCAACGGCTCAAGGAGTGTCGGTCAAATGGGGAGTTCACTCGAGAGTTGCAACGGCTCAAGGAGTGTCGGTCAAATTGGGGGTCCTAAGTGTACACGGCTACTTAGTGCAAAGAGACTTCCAAGGGAGGTGAGTGCTTTGGGTCGCCACAACACCAAGAGCGCAGAATTCTGGCAGAATGCAGATTACAGAAACTGAGAAAGGCTAGGAATCATTCATGGTTAGCTAGTTTTATGCAATTTTATCAGAATCTAATAGCATATGATCTAAGCTTTCCATCGCATCCAAGCACGCCCAAAACAGAGCAGTAGAGCCCCTGCTACGGCCGTCAAAGTAACCCTTGGTTGTGTCGTCCACCGTGCCTCGCACTCTAGGCAACGAGAGGCACTTCGATGATGACCGTCGGAGCGCCTTTCCTCATCCAGAAGTCAAGAAGAAGTTCACCCTGGTGAAGGAGGTCCTTATGGTCACCTTTTTCATGCCCCTGGTGCATTTGGAACTCGTTAGAGATGAACGCCGACCACCGCGGTGGAGTTATCCCGTCACTAATGACAGAGACCCATATTCCACCAGCCAACCACCCGAACATCCGATGGGGGTAACTTTCTGAATTCTCAACCACATTGAGCAACTGAAAGCTCAAAACCGCATGAAAAAATCCAAGGAATTCAAATCTGAAACCATGTAAAACATCCAACCATTCTGTAGTGGTTGAACCAGAAAAACAGCAAACAGCATCCATGGATGGGGCACTTTTTAACAACCTCCTCCTCTGGCACAACTCTGACACAACTCTAGCACAACACTGGCACAACTCTGGCACAACTCTGGCACACCTCTGGCAAGAATCTGGCACAACTCAAGCACAACAATGGCACGACTCTGGCACAACTACGGCAAAACTCTGGCACAACTCTGGCACAACTCCTGCACAACTGGCACAACTCTGGCACATGTATCGCACAACTCTGGCACAACTCTGGCACAACTCTGGCACAACTCTGGCACAACTCTGGCACAACTCTAGCACAACTCTGGCACAACTCTAGCACAACTCTGGCACAACTCTAGCACAACTCTGGCACAACTCTAGCACAACTCTGGCACAACTCTAGCACAACTCTGGCACAACTCTAGCACAACTCTGGCACAACTCTAGCACAACTCTGGCACAACTCTAGCACAACTCTGGCACAACTCTAGCACAACTCTGGCACAACTCTAGCACAACTCTGGCACAACTCTAGCACAACTCTGGCACAACTCTAGCACAACTCTGGCACAACTCTAGCACAACTCTGGCACAACTCTAGCACAACTCTGGCACAACTCTAGCACAACTCTGGCACAACTCTAGCACAACTCTGGCACAACTCTAGCACAACTCTGGCACAACTCTAGCACAACTCTGGCACAACTCTAGCACAACTCTGGCACAACTCTAGCACAACTCTGGCACAACTCTAGCACAACTCTGGCACAACTCTAGCACAACTCTGGCACAACTCTAGCACAACTCTGGCACAACTCTGGCACAACTCATGCACAGATCTGGCACAACTCTGGCACAACTCTGGCACAACTCTGGCACTACACTGGCAAAACTCAAGGACAAGTATGGAACAACTCTGGAACAACTATGGCAAAACTCTGGCACAACTCTGGCACAGCTCTGGCACAACTTTGGCACAACTCTCACACAACTCTGGCACAACTCTGGCAAAACTCTGGCACAACGCTGGAAAAACTCTGGAACAACTCTGGCACAACTCTAGCAGAACTCTGGCACAACTCTTGCGCAACCCAGGCACACCTCTGGCACAACTCTAGCACAACTCTTGCACAACCCTGGCAAAACTCTGGCACAACTCTGGCAAACCTCTTGCACAACTCTGGCACAACGCTGGCACAACTATGGCACAACTCAAGAACAACTATGGCACAACTCTGGCACAACTATGGAAAACTATGGCACAGCTCTGGCACAACTCTGGCACAACTCTGGCACAACTCCCGCACAACTCTGGCACACCTCTGGCACAACTCTGGCTCAACTCTGGCACAACTCTGGCACAACTCCCGCACAACTCTGGCACACCTCTGGCACAACTCTGGCTCAACTGTGGAACAACTCTGGCACAACTCTGGCACAACTCTGGCACAACTCTGGCACAACTATGGCACAACTCTGGCACAACTCTGGCACAAATCCTGCGCAACTCAAGCACAAACATGGCACAACTCCGGCACAAATCTGGCACATCTGTGCCACAACTCTGGCACAACTCTGGCACAACTCTGGCACAACTCCTGCACAAATCTGGCACAACTCTCGCACAACTCTGGCACAACTCTTGCACAACTCTGGAACAACTCTGGCACAATGCTAGCTTAACTCTAGCACAACCTAGGCACAACTCTGGCATATGTCTGGCACAAAAGTGGCACAACTCTGGCACAACTCTGGCACAACTCTTTCAGCACTCTGGCATAACTCTGGCACAACTCTGGCACAACTCTGACACAACTCTGGCACAACTCTGGCAGAACTCTTGTACAGCTATCGCACAACTCTGGCACAACTCTGGCACAACTCTGGCACAACTATGGCACAACTCTGGCACAACT
>SZWC01009752.1:93299-103573 GCA_023375785.1 Penium margaritaceum
CAGAGTTGTGCCAGAGTTTTGCCAGAGTTGTGCCAGAGCGGTGCCAGAGTTGTGCCAGTGTTCTGCCAGAGTTGTGCTGGAGTTGTGCCATAGTTGTGCCAGAATGGTGCCACAGGTGTGCGAGAGTTGTTCAAGAGGTGTGCCGGAGTTGAGCCAGAGTTGTGCGAGAGTTGTGCCAGAGTTTTTCCATAGTTGTGCCAGAGTTGTGCCATAGTTGTTCCAGAGTTGTGCCATCATTGTTTCAGAGCTGTGCCAGAGCTGTGCCAACGCTGTGCCAGAGTTGTGTGAGAGTTGTGCCATAATTGTTTAAGAGTAGTGCCACAGTTGTCCCATTGTTGTGCCAGAGTTGTGCCAGAGTCGTGCCAGAGTTGTGCCAGAGTTGTGCCAGAGTTGTGCCAGAGCTGTGCCAGAGTTGTGCTAGAGTTGTGCCAGAGTTGTTCCAGTGTTGTGCCAGAGTTGTGCCAGACTTGTGCCAGAGTTGTGCCAGAGTTGTGCCAGAGTTGTGCGAGAGTTGTGCCAGAGTTGTGCCAGAGATGTGCCAGATTTTTGCCAGAGTTGTGCCAGAGTTGTGCCAGAGTTTTGCCGTTGTTGTGCCAGAGTTGTGCCATACTTGTGCTTGAGTTGTGCCAGAGTTGTGCTAGAGTTGGGGCAGAGTTGTGCCAGATTTATGCAAGAGTTGTGCCAGAGTCGTGCCAGAGTTGTGCCAGTGTTGTGCCATTGTTGTTTCAGAGTTGTTCCAGAGTCGTGCCAGATTTGTGCCAGAGTTGTGCCAGAGCTGTTCCAGAGTTTTTGCAGAGTTGTGCCAGAGTTGAGCGAGATTTGTGCCAGAGTTGTGCCAGAGTTGAGCCAGGGTTGTGCAAGAGTTGTGACAGGATTGTGCCAGAGTTGTGCCAGAGTTATGCCAGATTTGTGCCAGAGTTGTGCCAGAGTTGTGCAAGAGTTGTGACAGGATTGTGCCAGAGTTGTGCCAGAGTTATGCCAGATTTGTGCCAGAGTTGTGCCAGAGTTGTGCCAGAGGCTTCCCAGAGTTGTGCCAGAGTTGTGCGATAGTTGTGCTTGAGTTGTGCCGGAGTTTTGGCAGAGTAGTGCCAGAGTTGTGCCAGAGTTGTTCCAGAGTTGTGCCAGTGTTGTACCAGAGATATGGAAGAGTTGTGCCAGAGTGGTTTCAGAGTGGTGCCAGAGTTGTGTCAGAGTTATGCCAGAGTTTTCCCAGAATTTTGCCGGAGTTGTGCCAGAGTCGTGCCAGAGTTTTGCCAGAGTTGTGCTACAGTTGTGCCAGAGCTGTGCTAGAGTTGTGCCAGAGTTGTGCCAGATTTTGTGCAAAAGTTGTGCCAGAGTTGCGCCAGATTTGTGCCAGAGTTGTGCCAGAGTTGCGCGATAGTTGTTGCCGAGTTGTGCCAAAGATGTGCCAGAGTTGTGCCAGAGTTGTGCCAGATTTTGTGCAAAAGTTGTGCCAGAGTTGCGCCAGATTTGTGCCAGAGTTGTGCCAGAGTTGCGCGATAGTTGTTGCCGAGTTGTGCCAAAGATGTGCCAGAGTTGTGCCAGAGTTCTGCCAGAGTTGTGCGAGAGTTGTGCGAGATTTGTGCGATGTTTGTGCCATAGTTGTGCCATAGTTGTGCCAGATTTGTGCCAGAGTTGTGCCAGAAATGTGCCAGAGTTGTGCCAGAGTTGTGCTAGAGTTGTGCAAGAGTTGTTCCAGAGTTGTGCCAGAGATGTGCCAGAGTTGTGCCAGAGTTGTGCCAGAGTTAAGCCAGAATTGTGCGATAGTTCTGCCAGAGTTGTGCCAGAGTTGTGCCGGAGATGTGGCAGAGATTTTGCAGAGTTGTGCCAGAGTTGTGCCAGATTTGTTTCAGAGTTGTGCCAGAGTTGTGCCAAAGTTGTGCCAACGTTGTGCCAGAGTTGTGCCAGGGGATGTTCCAGAGTTGTGCGAGAGTTGTGCCTGAGTAGTGCCAGAGTTGTTTCATAGTTGTGCCTGAGTTTGGCCAAAGTTGTGCCAGAGTTCTGCCAGAGTTGTGCCAGGCTTGTGCCAGAGTTGTGCCAGAGTTGTGCCAGAGTTGCGCCAGAGTTGTGCCAGAGTTGTCCAAGAGTTGTGCCAGAGTTGTGCCAGAGTTGTGCCGGAGTTGTGCCATAGTTGTGCCAGAATGGTGCCAGAGTTGTGCAAGAGTTGTTCAAGAGTTGTGTCAGAGATGATCCAGAGTTGTGCCAGAGTTGTGCCAGAGTTTTGCCATAGTTGTGCCAGAGTTGTCCAAGAGTTGTGCCAGAGTTCTGCCAGAGTTGTGCGAGAGTTGTGCCATAGTTGTGCCAGAATGGTGCCAGAGTTGTGCAAGAGTTGTTCAAGAGTTGTGTCAGAGATGATCCAGAGTTGTGCCAGAGTTGTGCCAGAGTTTTGCCATAGTTGTGCCAGAGTTGTGCCATAGTTGTGCCAGAGTTGTGCCATAATTGTTTCAGAGCTGTGCCAGAGCTGTGCCAACGCTGTGCCAGAGTTGTGCCAGAGTAGTGCGAGAGTTCTGCGAGAGTTGTGCCATAATTGTTTCAGAGTTGTGCCACAGCTGTGCCATAGTTGTGCCAGAGTTGTGCCAGAGTCGTGCCAGATTTGTGCGAGAGTTGTGCGAGAGTTGTGCCAGAGTTGTGCAAGAGTTGTGCCTGAGTTGTGCCAGAGTTGTGCCAGAGCTGTGCCAGGGCTGTGCTGGAGTTGTGCGAGACTCGTTCCAGAGTTGTTCCAGATTCGTGCAAGAGTTGTGCCATGGTTGTGCGAGAGTTGTACCAGAGTTTTGCCAGAAATGTGCCAGAGTTGTGCCAGAGTTGTGCTAGAGTTGTGCCAGAGTTTTGCCGTAGTTTTGCAAGAGTTGTGCCATAGTTGTGCTTGAGTTGTGCCAGAGTTGTGCCAGATTTGTGCCAGAGTTGTGCCAGAGTTGTGCCAGAGTTGTGCCATTGTTGTTTCAGAGTTGTGCCAGATTCGTGCCAGTGTTGTGCCAGAGTTGTGCCAGAGCTGTGCCAGAGATGTGCCATAGATGTGCCAGAGTTGTGCGATTTTTGGGCCAGAGTTGTGCCAGAGGTGTGCCAGAGTTGCGATTTTTGAGCCATATTTTTGCCATAGTTGTGCAAACGTTGTGCCATAGTTGTTCTTGAGTTGTGCCAGAGTTGTGCCATAGTTGTGCCTGGGTTTAGCAAGTGTTGTGACAGGGTTGTGCCAGAGTTATGCCAGAGTTGTGCCAGATTTGTACCAGAGTATTGCGAGAGTTGTGCTAGAGTTGTTTCAGAGTTGTGCCAGAGTTGTGCCAAAGCTGTACCAGAGTTGTGCCATAGTTGTGCCAGAGTTGTGCCATAGTCGTGCGATTTTTTTGGCCAGAGTTGTCCCAGAGTTTTGCCATAGTTGTTCTTGAGTTGTGCCAGAGTTGTGCCAGAGTTGTGCCATCGTTGTGCCAGGGTTTAGCAAGAGTTGTGACAGGGTTGTGCCAGAGTTATGCCAGAGTAATGCCAGATTTGTGCCAGCGTTGTGGCAGAGCTTCGCTGGAGTTGTGCCAGAGTTGTGCCAGAGTAGTACCAGAGTTTTGCCAGAGTTGTTTCAGAGTTGTGCCAGAGTTGTGCCAAAGTTGTACTAAAGTTGTGCCAGAGTTGTGCCAGAGTTGTTCCAGAGTCGTGCCAGAGTTGTGCCAAAGTTGTGCCAGAATAGCGCCAGTGTTGTTTGATAGTTGTGCCTCAGTTAGGCTAAAGCTGTGCCAGAGTTGTGCCAGAGTTGTGCCAGGTTTGTGCGAGAGTTGTGCCAGAGTTGTGCCAGAGTTGCGCCAGAGTTGTGCCAGAGATGTGCCGGAGTTGTGCCAGAGTTGTGCAAGAGTTGTTCAAGAGTTGTGCCGGAGATGAGCCAGAGTTGTGCCAGAGTTGTGCCAGAATTTTGCCATAGTTGTGCCAGAGTTGTGCCATAGTTGTGCCAGAGTTGTGCCATAATTGTTTCAGAGCTGTGCCAGAGCCGTGCCAACGCTGTGCTAGAGTTGTGCCAGAGTTGTGTGAGAGTTCTGCGAGGGTTGTGCCATAAATGTTTAAGAGTTGAAACACAGTTGTGCCATAGTTGCGCCAGAGTTGTGCTAGAGTCGTGCCAGATTTGTGCAAGAGTTGTGCAAGAGTTGTGCCAGAGTCGTGCCAGAGTTGTGCCTGAGTTGTGCCAGAGTTGTGCCAGAGCTGTGCCAGGGTTGTGCTCGAGTTGTGCAAGAGTCGTTCCAGAGTTATTCCAGATTCATGCCAGAGTTGTGCCATGGTTGTGCGCAAGTTATGCCAGTGTTGTGCCAGAAATATGCCAGAGTTGTGCCAGAGTTGTGCTAGAGTTGTGCCAGAGTTGTGCCGGAGTTGGGCCAGAGTTGTGCCATAGTTGTGCTTGAGTTGTCCCGGAGTTGTGCCATAGTTGTGCCAGAGTTGTGCTGGAGTTTTGCCAGATTTGTGCCAGAGTTGTTTCAGAGTTGTGCCAGAGTTGTGCCAATGTTGTGCCAGAGTTCTGCCAGAGTTGTACCATAGTTGTGGCAGAGTTGTACCAGAGTTGTGCCAGAGTTGTGCTTGAGATGTGCCAGAGTTGTGCCAGAGTTGTGCCAGAGCTGTGGCAGAGTTGTGCCAGAGTTGTGCAAGAGTTGTGCTTGAGTTGTGCCAGAGTTGTGCTAGAGTTGTGCCAGAGTTGTGCCGGAGTTGGGCCAGAGTTGTGCCATAGTTGTGCTTGAGTTGTCCCGGAGTTGTGCCATAGTTGTGCCAGAGTTGTGCTGGAGTTTTGCCAGATTTGTGCCAGAGTTGTTTCAGAGTTGTGCCAGAGTTGTGCCAATGTTGTGCCAGAGTTCTGCCAGAGTTGTACCATAGTTGTGGCAGAGTTGTACCAGAGTTGTGCCAGAGTTGTGCTTGAGATGTGCCAGAGTTGTGCCAGAGTTGTGCCAGAGCTGTGGCAGAGTTGTGCCAGAGTTGTGCAAGAGTTGTGCTTGAGTTGTGCCAGAGTTGTGCTAGAGTTGTGCCAGAGTTGTGCCGGAGTTGGGCCAGAGTTGTGCCATAGTTGTGCTTGAGTTGTCCCGGAGTTGTGCCATAGTTGTGCCAGAGTTGTGCTGGAGTTTTGCCAGATTTGTGCCAGAGTTGTTTCAGAGTTGTGCCAGAGTTGTGCCAATGTTGTGCCAGAGTTCTGCCAGAGTTGTACCATAGTTGTGGCAGAGTTGTACCAGAGTTGTGCCAGAGTTGTGCTTGAGATGTGCCAGAGTTGTGCCAGAGTTGTGCCAGAGCTGTGGCAGAGTTGTGCCAGAGTTGTGCAAGAGTTGTGCTTGAGTTGTGCCAGAGTTGTGCTAGAGTTGTGCCAGAGTTGTGCCGGAGTTGGGCCAGAGTTGTGCCATAGTTGTGCTTGAGTTGTCCCGGAGTTGTGCCATAGTTGTGCCAGAGTTGTGCCAGAGTTGTGCCAGAGTTGTGCCAGAGTTGTGCAAGAGTTGTGCCAGAGTTGTTCCAGAGTTTTGCCATAGTTATGCCTGAGTTGTGGCAGAGTTCTTCCAGATTGTTGCCAGAGTTGTGCCATAGTTGTGCTTGAGTTGTGCCGGAGTTGTGCCATAGTTGTGCCAGAGTTGTGCCAGAGTTGTGCAAGAGCTGTACCAGAGTTGAGCCATAGTTGTGCTTGAGATGTGCCAGAGTTGTGCCAGAGTTGTGCCAGAGTTTTCCCAGAGTTGTGCAGAGTTGTGCCAGAGTAGTTTCAGAGTTTTTCCAGAGTTGTGCCAGAGTTGTGCCATAGTTGTGCCAGAGTTGTGCCGGAGTTTTGCCAGATTTGTGCCAGAGTTGTGGCAGAGTTGTCTCAGAGTTGTGCCAGAGTTGTGCCAGTGTTGTGCCAGAGTTGTGCCAGAAATGTACCATAGTTGTGCCAGAGTTGTGCCAGAGTTGTGCCAGAGTTGTGCCAGAGTTTTGCAAGTGTTGTGCCAAAGTTGTACCAGAGTTGTGCCAGAGTGTGCCAGAGTTGTGCCGGAGTTGTGCCAGAGTTGTGCCAGAGCTGTACCAGAGTTGTGCCAGAGTTGTGCTAGTGTTTTGCTATAGTTGTGCCAGAGGTGTGCCCGAGTTGTGCCCGAGTTGTGCCAGAGTTGTGCCAGAGCTGTACCAGAGTTGTGCCAGAGTTGTGCTAGTGTTTTGCTATAGTTGTGCCAGAGGTGTGCCCGAGTTGTGCCCGAGTTGTGCCAGAGTTGTGCCAGAGCTGTACCAGAGTTGTGCCAGAGTTGTGCTAGTGTTTTGCTATAGTTGTGCCAGAGGTGTGCCCGAGTTGTGCCCGAGTTGTGCCAGAGTTGTGCCAGAGCTGTACCAGAGTTGTGCCAGAGTTGTGCTAGTGTTTTGCTATAGTTGTGCCAGAGGTGTGCCCGAGTTGTGCCCGAGTTGTGCCAGAGTTGTGCCAGAGCTGTACCAGAGTTGTGCCAGAGTTGTGCTAGTGTTTTGCTATAGTTGTGCCAGAGGTGTGCCCGAGTTGTGCCCGAGTTGTGCCAGAGTTGTGCCAGAGCTGTACCAGAGTTGTGCCAGAGTTGTGCTAGTGTTTTGCTATAGTTGTGCCAGAGGTGTGCCCGAGTTGTGCCCGAGTTGTGCCAGAGTTGTGCCAGAGCTGTACCAGAGTTGTGCCAGAGTTGTGCTAGTGTTTTGCTATAGTTGTGCCAGAGGTGTGCCCGAGTTGTGCCCGAGTTGTGCCAGAGTTGTGCCAGAGCTGTACCAGAGTTGTGCCAGAGTTGTGCTAGTGTTTTGCTATAGTTGTGCCAGAGGTGTGCCCGAGTTGTGCCCGAGTTGTGCCAGAGTTGTGCCAGAGCTGTACCAGAGTTGTGCCAGAGTTGTGCTAGTGTTTTGCTATAGTTGTGCCAGAGGTGTGCCCGAGTTGTGCCCGAGTTGTGCCAGAGTTGTGCCAGAGCTGTACCAGAGTTGTGCCAGAGTTGTGCTAGTGTTTTGCTATAGTTGTGCCAGAGGTGTGCCCGAGTTGTGCCCGAGTTGTGCCAGAGTTGTGCCAGAGCTGTACCAGAGTTGTGCCAGAGTTGTGCTAGTGTTTTGCTATAGTTGTGCCAGAGGTGTGCCCGAGTTGTGCCCGAGTTGTGCCAGAGTTGTGCCAGAGCTGTACCAGAGTTGTGCCAGAGTTGTGCTAGTGTTTTGCTATAGTTGTGCCAGAGGTGTGCCCGAGTTGTGCCCGAGTTGTGCCAGAGTTGTGCCAGAGCTGTACCAGAGTTGTGCCAGAGTTGTGCTAGTGTTTTGCTATAGTTGTGCCAGAGGTGTGCCCGAGTTGTGCCCGAGTTGTGCCAGAGTTGTGCCAGAGCTGTACCAGAGTTGTGCCAGAGTTGTGCTAGTGTTTTGCTATAGTTGTGCCAGAGGTGTGCCCGAGTTGTGCCCGAGTTGTGCCAGAGTTGTGCCAGAGCTGTACCAGAGTTGTGCCAGAGTTGTGCTAGTGTTTTGCTATAGTTGTGCCAGAGGTGTGCCCGAGTTGTGCCCGAGTTGTGCCAGAGTTGTGCCAGAGCTGTACCAGAGTTGTGCCAGAGTTGTGCTAGTGTTTTGCTATAGTTGTGCCAGAGGTGTGCCCGAGTTGTGCCCGAGTTGTGCCAGAGTTGTGCCAGAGCTGTACCAGAGTTGTGCCAGAGTTGTGCTAGTGTTTTGCTATAGTTGTGCCAGAGGTGTGCCCGAGTTGTGCCCGAGTTGTGCCAGAGTTGTGCCAGAGCTGTACCAGAGTTGTGCCAGAGTTGTGCTAGTGTTTTGCTATAGTTGTGCCAGAGGTGTGCCCGAGTTGTGCCCGAGTTGTGCCAGAGTTGTGCCAGAGCTGTACCAGAGTTGTGCCAGAGTTGTGCTAGTGTTTTGCTATAGTTGTGCCAGAGGTGTGCCCGAGTTGTGCCCGAGTTGTGCCAGAGTTGTGCCAGAGCTGTACCAGAGTTGTGCCAGAGTTGTGCTAGTGTTTTGCTATAGTTGTGCCAGAGGTGTGCCCGAGTTGTGCCCGAGTTGTGCCAGAGTTGTGCCAGAGCTGTACCAGAGTTGTGCCAGAGTTGTGCTAGTGTTTTGCTATAGTTGTGCCAGAGGTGTGCCCGAGTTGTGCCCGAGTTGTGCCAGAGTTGTGCCAGAGCTGTACCAGAGTTGTGCCAGAGTTGTGCTAGTGTTTTGCTATAGTTGTGCCAGAGGTGTGCCCGAGTTGTGCCCGAGTTGTGCCAGAGTTGTGCCAGAGCTGTACCAGAGTTGTGCCAGAGTTGTGCTAGTGTTTTGCTATAGTTGTGCCAGAGGTGTGCCCGAGTTGTGCCCGAGTTGTGCCAGAGTTGTGCCAGAGCTGTACCAGAGTTGTGCCAGAGTTGTGCTAGTGTTTTGCTATAGTTGTGCCAGAGGTGTGCCCGAGTTGTGCCCGAGTTGTGCCAGAGTTGTGCCAGAGCTGTACCAGAGTTGTGCCAGAGTTGTGCTAGTGTTTTGCTATAGTTGTGCCAGAGGTGTGCCCGAGTTGTGCCCGAGTTGTGCCAGAGTTGTGCCAGAGCTGTACCAGAGTTGTGCCAGAGTTGTGCTAGTGTTTTGCTATAGTTGTGCCAGAGGTGTGCCCGAGTTGTGCCCGAGTTGTGCCAGAGTTGTGCCAGAGCTGTACCAGAGTTGTGCCAGAGTTGTGCTAGTGTTTTGCTATAGTTGTGCCAGAGGTGTGCCCGAGTTGTGCCCGAGTTGTGCCAGAGTTGTGCCAGAGCTGTACCAGAGTTGTGCCAGAGTTGTGCTAGTGTTTTGCTATAGTTGTGCCAGAGGTGTGCCCGAGTTGTGCCCGAGTTGTGCCAGAGTTGTGCCAGAGCTGTACCAGAGTTGTGCCAGAGTTGTGCTAGTGTTTTGCTATAGTTGTGCCAGAGGTGTGCCCGAGTTGTGCCCGAGTTGTGCCAGAGTTGTGCCAGAGCTGTACCAGAGTTGTGCCAGAGTTGTGCTAGTGTTTTGCTATAGTTGTGCCAGAGGTGTGCCCGAGTTGTGCCCGAGTTGTGCCAGAGTTGTGCCAGAGCTGTACCAGAGTTGTGCCAGAGTTGTGCTAGTGTTTTGCTATAGTTGTGCCAGAGGTGTGCCCGAGTTGTGCCCGAGTTGTGCCAGAGTTGTGCCAGAGCTGTACCAGAGTTGTGCCAGAGTTGTGCTAGTGTTTTGCTATAGTTGTGCCAGAGGTGTGCCCGAGTTGTGCCCGAGTTGTGCCAGAGTTGTGCCAGAGCTGTACCAGAGTTGTGCCAGAGTTGTGCTAGTGTTTTGCTATAGTTGTGCCAGAGGTGTGCCCGAGTTGTGCCCGAGTTGTGCCAGAGTTGTGCCAGAGCTGTACCAGAGTTGTGCCAGAGTTGTGCTAGTGTTTTGCTATAGTTGTGCCAGAGGTGTGCCCGAGTTGTGCCCGAGTTGTGCCAGAGTTGTGCCAGAGCTGTACCAGAGTTGTGCCAGAGTTGTGCTAGTGTTTTGCTATAGTTGTGCCAGAGGTGTGCCCGAGTTGTGCCCGAGTTGTGCCAGAGTTGTGCCAGAGCTGTACCAGAGTTGTGCCAGAGTTGTGCTAGTGTTTTGCTATAGTTGTGCCAGAGGTGTGCCCGAGTTGTGCCCGAGTTGTGCCAGAGTTGTGCCAGAGCTGTACCAGAGTTGTGCCAGAGTTGTGCTAGTGTTTTGCTATAGTTGTGCCAGAGGTGTGCCCGAGTTGTGCCCGAGTTGTGCCAGAGTTGTGCCAGAGCTGTACCAGAGTTGTGCCAGAGTTGTGCTAGTGTTTTGCTATAGTTGTGCCAGAGGTGTGCCCGAGTTGTGCCCGAGTTGTGCCAGAGTTGTGCCAGAGCTGTACCAGAGTTGTGCCAGAGTTGTGCCAGAGTTGTGCCCGAGTTGTGCCAGAGTTGTGCCAGAGTTGTGCCAGAGTTGTGCCACAGCTGTACCAAAGTTGTGCCAGAGTTCTGCTAGAGTTTTGCTATAGTTGTGCCAGAGTTGTGCCAGAGGTCTGCCAGAGTTCTGCCACAGTTCTGCGAGAATTGTGGCAGAGATGTGCCAGAGTTGTGCCAGAGTCGTGCTAGAGTTTTGCCAAAGTTGTGCCAGAGTTGTGCCAGAGCTGTGCGAGAGTTTTGCAAGAGTTATGCGAGAGTTGTGCAAGGGTTGTGCCAGAGTTGTGCCAGAATTTTTCCAGAGCTGTGCCAGAGTTGTGCAAGAGCTCTGCTAGAGTTGTGCCAAAGTTGTTCCAGAGTTGTGCCAGAGTTGTGCCAGAGTTGTGCCAGAGTTGTGCCAGAGTTGTGCCAGAGTTGTGCAAGAGTTGTGCCAGAGTTGTGCCAGAGTTGTTCCAGAGTTGTGCCAGAGTTGTGCCAGAGTTTTGC
>SZWC01009753.1:1428-41242 GCA_023375785.1 Penium margaritaceum
ATGCCAGCCATGAGACTGAAGACGACGCTTGATGAGCTCGTGCTTCACACGCTTCAGACGCAGCCTCTGCCATATGCTGTAGCTCGTGACTCACATGCCTCGGCTCCAGCTCAGTCGCATGTCCATGCTCCTTCCTTCCTTTCTTGGTGTTACTAAACCTAGATTAGATCTTGACTCTGTAGAGAGATACATGACGAGTTTGCAGATAGACCTAGAATTGACCTACAACTTTGTATTACGTAGAATAGTTTTGCCCACGAGGAACAGTCAACCGAGAAATCGGTCTAGGGGCGATTTTTTCCCTTGATTAGTGAGAGAAAGCTAGCTTGACCGGCAGACCTCGCTACCCCCTGAGTGGAGCGAAGCACGAAACTCGTGCTTTGGTCCCTCTCTCTCTTGTCTGTTCACTCTTGACACTTGGTGTCGAAACGGAAACCATGGCTGAGACAGTTTTTAACCTAACTCATTCTACGCTTCACCGTTTCAGGTGATTCAACTTGCAATGTGAAGTTCTTGCATTTCTCAGCTTGTCTCCAAGCCGCGTCGTGGCAAGGTTGCCCCACTGATTCAGTGGAGCCCTGTGGACGCGTAAGTTGTGCTCCATGCGGTTCAGCCAGTCGGTTAGCTTCACGCCCTTCCGGAAGATCCCCACACTGTGGAGGAAGGACGTGTTCATGACCGGCCCCGAGGTTGTTGAGGCAGGCGGGTCCTCGCTGCCAGTTGCAGTGGTATTAGCACCTGCGGCGCAATGCGGCTACTGCTGCATTCGCACTTGGGTCACGCTCTGCAACGCCTTGTTGAGGTCATCGCACCGGCGGCTTGCCTCGAGAGCGGCGACGCGTTGTAGTTGGCAGTCACGGTCAAGGTCTGTGATGCTCTGCCTAACGTGGGCCAGCAGGTTGGCAAATGCAAAATTTTGCTCTGATGTCGTCAGAGCATCAACGATAGCCTAAAGGGCCTCACGCTATCCGTGCACCTTACCCACTCTAGGAGGGTACGGTTCGCGTACACACCTTCGATCAGTCCCACCTTTTGGAGAAGGCTATCGTCCACGACGACGCTCGCCTGGGCGTTGGTTTGGCCCATCGCAGCCACATCACAAGAAGGGGGGTCCGTCCCCACTCCTCCGCATGGTGGTGCATTTCCACTGTCGGTGGTGATCTTCAGTCGACCCCCTGTCTCGGCAGCCAACTCGACAAGCCTGCGGCAGTCATCGCGATTTGCTTTCGTGGCGACGTCGTCGAGATTGTTCTCGTGGGAAATTCCTACGTGGCTGCTTTCAACACCTTTGCTGCTCTCGGCAGTCTCGCTGCTGTTGGCAGCTTTAGGCGATGCGACAAGTGCCTTGTCCTTCTCAAGCGATCGGCTCGAGTTTGTCGCACAATGATGGCGATGATTGCGATCCTCATCGCCTTTGCCATCGTCGGTGTCATGCTCTTTGTCAAGGTCCCCCTACAGGTGATCGTCCTATAGTGCATCGTCTAACGCTTGTGCATCGACATGCTCGTTGAGCACTTTTCTGGCCTCCGCACGCTTCTCGGTATCGCCAAGGTTGGCGCCGGTTGCCTTCGGCGAAATGGTTGCTCTTGGTTTTGCAACCGTGCTCACTGCAGCGGCTCCCAAAATCTGGAGTCCGCCGAGGGCGTGTAGTGAGGCCGTCACCACCTTGCCCTTGTTGGACTTGGACGGTCCGGCACTTGCCATCTTGTCACCCATGCAACTAGTACGTGAAAGTCATTGTGAGGATCACCCAACAACTTCAAGGAGGTGTTGCCTCCCAAAGTATCCTTGCTCTCACGATCGGTGAGACAATTATAATTTTGATTTCTATTTTCCTAGGCCGCCACGGTCGACACAAAAGCGTGGATTTGTAAACTAGTCTTCGTAAGCCGTGATTCACAACAATTGGTAGCTACTAGAATCTAGGAAAACAAAAAATTAGAATACAAGGGAACGACAAACAAAATGTGAGTGCAACTCACATTTTGTTTGTGAATGAATAAGAAAAGAGTTCTAGTAAGTCTTAACGACTCCTTCAATTCCTCTTCTAACTTCTTGTCCTCCCCTTCTCTTCTTGTCTTCCTTGGCCTCCTCTTGAGTCTTCTTTGCGCATCTCACGCTCCTTGGCGGCGTCTTCCTAAAGCCGGCGGTGTTGGGGAAGCCGCCAAAAATCTTCAAGATGTTGTTTTCCCTCTTTTTACGGTGCTCTCAGGTCGTGAGGGCTCCTGGCCTTGGGAAGAAACGCTGTCCCAATTTTTGGATGAAGGAGGGGACCTTGAAATGGAGGCCAATTTGTGGTTTTTGGGGGTGGGCACTCCCAACCCTGTCCAAGAAAAATCCACCCGGCCATATATGACCTAGCCGTTGTTCCTGTCAAACCCTTGGTCGCGGGGGTCGTTTGGCTCTGAGAACCACTATAACGGGCTGGAACCTCCAGCTCCTGCTCTGAAGTCATCGTCGGAGTTCACACAATGGTGTTCTCAGCCCGTGTCAGGAATTTACCCTCTTCCCACGACTGAGGGGCAGTCATCGTCAACGACCCAAAGTAGGGAGACTTGAGTATTTCGAGTCTCCGAAGGCCCATTTCCGTTTTTAGCCTTACCCCTGGTTTTGGGACCCAAACTTGGGGTTTTCACCTCGAACTCGTGTGTTTTCACAACTTATTCCGTTACTTTCTGTTGAAGTTTATCGCAAATAAACTTTGATTTATGTTTTTTCCATTCTAGCACAAAATCGTCGCGTGCAAGGTACGTTGGCAATTTTGCGCCAGGACCCTCGCATCTCTCTCGCCTCTCGTCCCTTGTCCCCCTCCCTCATCCTCGCTCGCTCGCTTGTGAGGAGGGCGAGTGGGGGCAAGGGCACGAGGCTACGAGGCCTCACCCTTGAGGCCCTTGCGGCCCCTCAGCCGCCGATCGGGCTGAGGCCGTGATCGGCGGCTGGCAGCTGGCCGGCTGGTGGCCGGCTGGTCAGTCCGGGTGCGCAACCACCCCTCACTTCAGCGAGAAGGGAGGGCCAAACTGGCCCTCCCGCAACATCGATGCACGAGGGAAACAGGCTCCACATGTCACTTTTTCTATCCATCAACTTCTCTTCGGCACGTGTTTTGGCACGGTACAACGTGTTGTTGGAGAAGTTCACTTCGGTCCACTCGCAACCTGCCGCAAAGTTGCAGTGGACATAGTGGGCTTGCGCTGTAGGGCCTCGGAGATCTTGCGGGCCACCTACTCCTTTTGCCTTGCCGAATCGCCGTGCCCAGTGATGGGTACGTACTTGTGGCCCTCGACATCGTGGGACGCGGTCACGTGCCCAAACGTGCTTGTGACACGAGCCAGGAGGAACCAAGCACAATCCCTGTTGTTGGCTTCAGCACATGTCGCGTGGAATCGCGCGGGCTCAATGCGAATGCACTTGAGACTGAAGCGGTTATCCACCGCATAGTCCTCCACAAATGCACGTGCAGCATCCATGTTCACGAATGCCATCCCCTCCTTTGGTTCATTTTGCATCTCCTTGTGCTTCTTGGGGGTGTGACATAGTTCATCGTCAAAATCTCCTGTCGAGAGAAGCGCAGAACACCTCAGAAAACACATTTGTCAAGTGCAGGAATACACAAATGAAGAAGAAAACATATGGTACCCATTTTCACTTGAAAAGACAAACCATAAACACCTGGGAGACAAGGCAGCAAACACCAAGTTGGCCATCTGGGAGGGACAGGACGCAACGACGCCCCATGCTAAACCTAACCGGTCCGACTTCCCGGACATCAGGGGAGCCCGGAGCACGGGGTGGCTCATCAAGGGTAGATTCTGTGCAAGCGCGTCCCACTCGTCCAACCGCTGCGACCACCATTCATCATTCCAATCCCTCTCCAACCGAGACATCACATCCTTAAACCCACCCGATGTGTCGTTCGGATGAGGATTATCAGGGTACCACCGTGGAGCAGGGTTCTCAGTGGGGGGGAAGCGTTCTCATCCGGAGTTGTTCGTGGCTGGAAGCCACTCGTGAAGTTGAGAAGCCATCCAAAACCGTGAGTACTTCGTCCACATCCTAGCAGGCTATATGTCCCAGATACCCGCCGGAATAGGCTTACCGATGTGGACTAAGACTTGGTCCACCATGCCGAAGTCACGCGGAATGCAGCTGCAGCAACGGCATGGTTGGAGGTGGCGGTGACGGCATCAACGACAACTATGCAAGATTGAATGAGACTGGAGCAAGGTGAGAGACACCGAGCGCAGCGTCCCCTAGCCGGACAAATGGAGTATGGTAAGACGTAGGATGAGGGTAGTGTCCTATGATACTTACCTTCCAGCAATCAGCCTCGTTACCTTGCACATGTCCTTGTCGTCTGGCGGCAACGTATTTCAGAGCATGCCGCCTCGTACCCGAGCCCATGTCCATGGTGACTGGCGGTTGGAAGGATGTGACAGCAACATGTGAATGGTCGTTCTTCATAGGCTGCCCCAAAAGTTGCAATACGAACAAGTGTGAAAGTGATTAGCGGCGCAATCCAAGTGGCCCACTTACCATTCGATGAGCTGGCCAGGCAACTATTAGGTTCGGCAACACGTATGGATGCCAATGCATGAACGCCTACCAGGTCATGCCCCAAGATCGAGCAGGGGGTGTTTCGATGCAACAATGATTGTGCAGACGTTGAGAAGATAGCCATGCAGATATTTGGTGTGAGGAATGACAGAAAGCAGAAGGAATAGAACGTATTGAGAACAAAAGTATTCCCCCATTTCACATGACAAAAATTGTTGTGAACCAACGAATGTTGAGTACAAAAGAAATATTGTTCTCGCCGTCATATGGTATCATGTGACTCGGGTGCATGCATGACGTGTGCATGCACAAACTCAAGTGAAAAACCTTTCAAAAGTGTAACATAAGTACCAGCTGACCCATCCATAACAGGAAATGGACAACATGCCGTCACATTGAGAGTCTGATGTTTTCGAGGGATACATAAGGTTTATTGTTATTAGGCAAGGCCGGATGAGGCTTCATGTCCTGGGGCAGAAGCGGATGGGGCTTTTCGTTCTGGCGGAGGAGCGGATGAGGCTTATCGCTCTGACGCAGGGGAGGATGGGGCTTATCGTTATGACGGAGGGGCAGATGGGGCTTATCGTTCCGACGTACGGGCAGATGGGGCTTATTGTCCGAAATGAGGGGTACATGGGCTTTCCGCCCTTTTCTGGTTCACTCATTTTTTAAGTAACAGGCCTCACAGAGCTGAGGTGAGGCTAGAACTGGGAGGGGTCTCAGTAGGTTGCTCATCCTTCATTCCTAATCACACATTGGTTCATTCCAGCTGCTTTCTGGTGCCAACTCTGTCAGTTTTTTTTGCATCTCTTATTGAGCTCTGTTGTGTCTTCCGGCTTGTGTACATCAGCGTGCAGATGACTGACGACGAGACTCGGTGAATAACTTGGTGAACGAGACTACAAAATTCACACCGTTTGTGTTGAACAGTGGTCGGCATCCAGTGGTACCCTCTTCATTGGTGAAGAGTGGGAGTACATGAGGACAGGTTCCTTCTGCTCAAGCCTTTGCTGAGGGCATAGACTCCTTGTACAGGAGGCAAAGGTTCACCTTCAAGCTGCTTGCTAAAGACAGAAGGCATATGCCGACAAAAGTTGTCGTGAGGTCTTGTTTGACATCGGTGACAAAATGAAGATTCTTAGTGCTTAGCACTAAGAATCTTCGGCTGAAGTTGCTACGGACGCGAAAAAATCTACCGAAGTGGATTGGGCCATTTTCCATCGTTGCACACATCGGGCTAGTGGCATACCGATTGCTGCTTCTGCCGAGTTTGAAGATACATGATGTGTTTCATGTGAGCCTGTTGGCTCCATACACGGCTGAGGGAACTATTCAGCTACCACCAGTAGTCCTTGCAGTCGACAGCCAATACGAGGTTCTTTGTCTACTCTAGCACAAAGAGTGTACACTCTGGTCGCGGGTTGTTAGGGAATACCTTAGTCATTTTGGTCGGGAGTGGACCTGAACATAACTCATGGGAGCCCAAATCTTGGTTTCCCCCAGGGGTGGTCAACGAGTATTAGAGTGAGCTAGTAGCTCGCACTGATCGACGCGTGTTAGGGGGCACCATCTAAACGCGGAAAAAGTGAACAACATTCCCGCAGGGTGACATTCATGGACTGCAACCATAGGAGGTTGGGGACGTCCAACATGGTTGTCGCGCGGACACTCCAGTGTAAAACGGGGAGGCCGATGGCTGTGCTAACCGACAAGCTGCAGCTTAGGTCCAAGTGCCATGCACGTGTTCATGTTTAGCTGGTGATTGAAATTATCAATATTCCTTCACACTGTTGATGACTCACTAACTGACAATCTTGATTGTTCATGAACCGAGATGGTTCATAACAAGTGGGGAGGAATGTAGCAGGAGGGCCGGTTCAGCCCTCCCTCCTCGCTGAAGTCAGTTGTGGATGCGTACCACCCCTCGCGTCATCGAGGACTGGCCAACGGCCAGCACTTCGCTGGCTGCCGGCTGGCTGGACGGCCAGCGGCCGGCCGCCAGCCGGCCAGCCGCCAACGGCCCATCGAGGCCTCAGCCCGATCAGCAGCTGAGGGGCCGCGAGGGCCTTGAGGGCAAGGCCTCGTGGCCTCGTGCCCTCTCCCCCAATCGCCCTCCTCGCAAGTGAGCGAGCGAGGACGAGGGAGGGGGACGAGGGACGAGAGGCGAGAGAGATGCGAGGGTCCTGGCGTGAAATTGCGAGCGTGTCTTGCACGCGACAATTTTGCACCAAAATGACAAAAACGTAAATCAAAGTTTGTTTGCGACAAACGTCAACATAAGATAACAGGATAGCTCGTGCGAACACACGAGTTCAAGGTAAAACCCCCCTGTTTGGGTCCCAAAACTAGGGGTAAGGCTAAAAACAGAAATGGGCCTCCCGACGCTCAAAATACTTGAGTCTCCCTGCTTTGGGTTGTTGATGACGATTGCCCCTCAGTCTTGCGAAGGGGTTTAACCCGTGCGGTGGACTGAGAATGCCATTATGTGAACTCCGACGATGACTTCAGAGCAGGAGCTGGAGGTTCCGGCCCGTTACAATCAAAGAGGTATATTGGAAATGTGTAATATTCTTTTCTTCCATAGTAATAGCTCCCCTTGTTTTCCTTCTCTTCACACTTGCATGTCCACATGCTCCGTGTATCTAATATGCATCAACCCAGCCAACACATGCCGTGGCCCACAATGACACAAGTGGTGCCTTCCTATGGGCTTTTGTGGCTCCCGGAGCCTCGAGAACTGGATACAATTGCCGAATGGTGACGATGGACGCCACTTTCCCATAATATGGCCACAAGTAGGCCCTCTTGCTTGCACAATTTTGTGATGTCAACAACCATGCCGTCCCCATGGCCTGGGCACTGGCACCAACAGAGGATGAGAAGGCTTGGAATTTTTTTTGCGCACAACTTGCAATTGCCTATCCTACTACTAGACATGCTCGATCTTGCATCATCATAGACAGGGAGAAGGGGCTGGAGAAGGCCGTCCAGAAGTACCTCACCGGTGCCACTCACAACTTCTGTGCTTGGCACATACGTGAAAATGTCCACACGGGCTACGGAAGAAAGGCTACGCACTGGGCATTGAAATATGCACATGCGCTTAATGTCAAGAAGTGGGAGAAGGCCACAACCCACCTGCGTCAAGTGAGTGCCCCGGCATATGCTTACCTGTTTGGACGGGAAGGGGAGGATGGGGTAGTGGTCGGGAGGTGCCTCTCGATAAGTGGACCCGGCTCCAGTACCCTTTGGGTAGAGGAGGCCACACCACTTTGAACGCATCGGAGATTTGGAACGCGCACATCGCAACTCACAGGAAGCTCTACCCATACTACTGGTTCGTCCGGATCTACTTGTTTGTCTAGCGATTGTTTTGTGCCCGTCGTGCCCAGGTAGCAGAGGTGAAAACAGTGGTGGCCCCAGCAGAGGCAGACCAACTATTGCACTTCCTTGCAGTGGCAAGTGAATACATTTTTCGGAGGAGGGTTTCAACACAGCCACGTTGTTAGGACCTACAAAAAATCCGCAGCAGGTGGACCCTGTGCAAAAGTCATGCAGCAATGGCAGGTGGGAGGAGTTTGGCCTGCATGCGTGCCCTTTTTTGCTGACAAAGCGCGTCAATGCTGAGAACCTGGAAGACCCTGCGCTCACCCACATGGCATTCCGCCATGCATACGCCAACCTCATCCCCTCACCAGTTGTCAAGAACATTTGGCCAGTCCAACCTGCTTGGCTGCAACCGGGACCTTGACGTGGCAAGGGCCGCCCACGCAGCGCAAGGAAAGCTGGGACGTTGTGCAAGAAGAACTTCATTTGTCCCTGCTGTGGGGAAAAGGGGCATACCAAGACCCAGTGCAAAAACCCTCGTGCTCTGAGCCCTGTACAGGTCGCACCACAATATGATTGTGGTCTATCTACAGCTGCAGAGTGAGCTACAGTTGCACTACAGGCACGTGCCAGTGGCTCTGTGCTTGGGGATCCACTAGTTGCTGAGAACGGTGGTGGTGACATGGAGTACGACCCCGAGGCTAAGCCTCGGGATGACTCTGGTACATACTCCCCTCCTGTTGGTGATGATGGTGAGACCGTGACATAGGATGAGCACACTCAGCAGTTGGATGAGGAGGAGAGGGAGTGGCAAGAGTCGTTCAAAGAAGACCCAGACGACGCGGAGTGAGGTGAGTATGACTTCATGCATCCATGGTTTGTCTTTACGCATTTCTATTATAATATTTCTTTCATTGCACTGCCTTGTCTAACTGAATTAACCCATGGTTTTGTTATTCTACAGGTTGAACTATGCTGGACTCTAGAGTTTGAGCACACAAATCATTCGAAGAGCTTTGACTCAAGGAGAAATGGAGGGTTTTGGGTTAGGCAGAGGGTTAGGGTTAGGCTGAATAGGACAAGTTCATCGGGTCTAGGCAGGGGGGGCAGTGGTGTGTTCACTTTTGGAATCAGTCATGGCAGCCAAGGTTCTGACAATGAGGGGGACCTATTCTACGACGCTGAAAATTATTAGCCATGGGAGCAGCTTTGTCCTGTGTGTGACATTGTTCAATTACTCCAAGGGCTGAGTCGAGAACTGTTCGAGGAGATCACGTATCCCACCTTTACTTTATGTAGTCATTAGTCATGCATGTCTCATTCATGAACATTTTCCAAAATCATTCCTGTCCCAATTACGTCTTGCAACATGAATGATGTTGTACAATAAACTTCAAATACAAAAGTTTACACTGATCCCATGTTGAATTAAACATTGTTTGCAAGGACAACAAACTTCCAATGAGCAGGCGAGGCATTGCAGACGTCTTCAGCATACATGTAGGTTGACTACAAAGACGTTACATAAGTAGATGACCCAGACCAATGTGAGGTAACAGTTTGAGGAAAAACCTTATGTCGCCGACCCTACACCCTAATCCACCTGCAGACATCAACTTCACACTCATTTACATTATTCATCATTCCTAAATGTCACAGGCAAGAGTGTGCAGTGTGCCAGGCTGTTCAGTATGCGTCTGCTGCAAGGCTGTTCAGGAAGTGTCTAAAGATAGGCCTCTGGTCCACATGTAATGTTGTTCAGCATGTGTCTGTAGTAACAGACAATGTGCTCGTAAGTAATGCAGTACAAGGCGGATATGCCCTATGAGTATACGATTTTGGCTGATACATTCCTCATTAATTAGTATACAAAAAGAACATAATGGTGGGAATGCAAATCATTTTCTACTCACAAACAATGACAATGGGCGTGGTTTTTTGTTCAAAACATTTGAAAAATAATGGAACTCATCTGACCAGCACATAGGGTTGAATAACGCCAAGTACAAGGTGACCATGGTGACCAAGGTGACCACTCCGTGTAGTGCATAGCCATATTTCCTACATGGTCACAACCTCGAACATGGAATATGCCACACCAAGACCCATGGCTCCCAATTTGGTGGGCAGTACATCGGGCGAGCGTGGGGTGCCCGCATGCCCAACTGCCAACACATAGTGTATGGGTCGACAGGTGTGTTTGGGCTGATCATGTCCCATGCACGCTTTATCTTTGCCCACTCGGCCACCGCAGTGTCGTGGACCATGGGAGGGTGGGGATGTCACGGTTTCCCAAGGACCGTGCACTGCCTCTGGGCAACCACCCCAGCACTGCAACGGTGGTATAGGACGCATATCTCGCACATGGGACATGTTGATAGATGGTTTGTTCAATGTACTCGTGAGTACACGAGGGAGGTGGAAATCGATTGCGGTCATAACTGTCGTACATGCAGGTCATACCTATGGGTTTGACAGCGCAAAAGAGACCACTGTGGCCCGTACCGCTTCGTGTGTTTCAAATGCATCATTCAACATTTCGACCCGTCATGTGCGTCCAACCACACACCCAAGCAGGGAGGTGCACTGACGAGTACCATGCCAAGCCTCGGTGCAGATCGAGGCATTTATGTTTGGTAGCCCTTGTTCATGGTAGGGTTCCATTTTGATGGTCGTCAACAGTCAAACCATAAACATTGGGTACATTTGTCTTCTATTCCGTGATTTTTGATCGTTCAACATCAAGTGCTTTCCGAGGGGCAGATGAGGCTTATTGTTCTGGGACAGGGACGGATGAGGCTTTTCAATCTGGCGCAGGGGCGGATGAGACTTATCGTCCTGGCGGAGGGGCGGATGGGGCTCATCGTCCTGGCGGATGGGTGGATGGGGCTTATCGTTTCGACAAAGGGGCAGATGGGGCTTATTGTTCCGACGGAGAGGTATATGAGGGTCATGGGTAACAAAACAGGGGGGGTCGGGATTTTCACCGACCAGAAAATTCCTAGCATTATCCTATCTGGAAGAATTTCCTAGGTGAGCCCTACCAGACACGAGACAACCCAAAACCCGGGCGTTGTCCATTTTTTCCTAAAAACTGGACCATTCCAAAATCACCATGCTGCAAACGCAGTAGTGCAGTCAGAATCAGCAAGAAAAATAGCTACGTGGAGTTATGGCTGCTCGAACTCGGGTGTCGACTGCACTGCTCCTAGGAGCTATCTACCACTACTGGTGACGTGACAACTAAGTGTTGCTGTCGATGGAGCTGTTCGTGTAAGTGCGTAGTGTCGGAAGTGCCAGGAGGAGGAGAACCACATGCTTGGCTTCACGGCGACACGTCCACTCCACCGAACAACGCCCCGTTAGCATTAGCGTCCATCTAGTTAGTCGTCTGCACAAGCATCTACACCAGCTGAGATGTCAGAATAGGAGTCAAAGAGGCAGTGCACGGAAAAACAACAAAACTCCTCCGTGATCTAAATATGTCAATGTACATGAACATGCAGAAGTCATGCTCCCCCATGCTCCCCGGGCCAATACTCAGTAAAAGAGCGAAAGGAGACGAATCACATGTGCAACAGGAACTCATGCAAGCGGAGGAGTTACACCACACACATTCAAGGCAGCAATCCGACCATACTCACAGCCTTCTTGAACAAATTGCACTTCAACGCACACGGTGAGGAAGTCAACCAGCTACTTCATAGTCTCGAACCACACGATGTGAACGCTGCCCTCATGCAACAAGGAACGTGCGTAGTGATACTCAATATTGATGTGCTTTGTGTGTGCATGGTGGATACAATCATTGTCGATAGTCACAACAACACTCTCATTGTCACAGTGCAAGGTGATGGACGACACAGGCTGATGCAAGCCACCCAACGAGTGACGCAGCCACACACTCTCACATGCACCAGCGCGTAAACCCATGTACTCTACCTCTGTTGTGCTGTGTGCGACAGACCCTTGTTTCCCGCTAAGCCATGACACTACAATGCCCCCGATGAGAAAGATCCAACCAGTACGACTCTTCCCATGTGGGCTCCATACCTGTTTTCTTTCCGTGTAGCCTACAACCACCACAGATGGCTAACGACAGAATGTGAGGCCTTGGTGTGGGATAGAGACCACGTACCGCAACTGATGGATACGAGGGTTCCGGAAAGTGACAAAAATAGGTTTCTTGATAAAAGTTATCTGGCATTACATATGCATAGAGGATGTTTCAGAGGTTCTAACACAATCTACTGAACTCGATTCAGAGTCCGTTTGAGTGAGATATGGATTTCCAAAGTTTGGAGATCATGGGTCAGATCCAAGTGACAACCTGAGCACTTTCAGTTGAAAGGCGGCAGAATTATTGACCAGGACGGCTGAGAGCGGCCTTCAAGGAGAAAATCCGGCTGGAAGACCTCCAGGAGACTTCAAGGAAGGACCGGTCCACGATTACTGGCCGTGCAGGTCGTGTGAAACATAATTCTCATGTGTGGCAAGGTGACTGCCGCGAATCCTGCTAGGCTAGGAGAGTGTGCTAGAGGGTCAACTTTGACAGAGTGTATCTCAGTTCTCCCTTGGCCAAATGAGGCATACAAGGGCTTGTTAGATAGCTGTCATGATGTAATTTCTCACTCAAGAGGTGATTTAGACATTTGCATTCTCTACAAACCTACATTCACTTCTGTAATTTCTGTCTGTGCGACCTGCAACTCCCTTTCACACACAGTTGGTCCTGCCTAGGGAGCTCTTGGTGAGCCTGATCACCTCCTTGAGAGATGTCCCTGCTTTAATCAGCAACACGCAGACAGCTCCATCAAGGTACAACTGGTGTGGGGCCTTCAAGAACTAGGCGAGGACATTCACAGCAAAGGGGATGTTGGCCCGTATGGTGGTGGCGAGAAACATGAGTGACCCGATGACCCTAAGGAACGCCGTGATGTCCACCGCTACACCCAAAGTGCTGGCGTCAGTAGCCTTCAGCTTCGCCTGGTCATCCGGGGTCATCCGGGTGGAGGCGCTGGGGACAGTGGTAAGGAGATGAGAAAAGCGGTTAGCGAGCGTTTGAACGTAAACTACCTGATGTACCCACATGATGCCGTGTGCGAGATCGCGCTGAATCTCCATGTCAAGAAACACCTGCGCTGGCACGAGATCCTTCATCTTGTTGGTTGCCTTCAGCAGATCCTTCACCTGCTTGACAATGGCAAGGTCGGGAGACGTGATGAGTAGGTCATCCACGTGGACGAGGATCGCTAGGGAGGGAGTCCCAAGAGGCGTGTTGAAGAGTGTCGGGTCTGCAGTGCTACAGAGAAATCCGCCCTTGAGAAGGATACGGCTGATCTCCATGTCCAAGTACTAAGGAGACTGCTTGAGGTCATACAGGGCCTTCCAGAGTCGCCAGACTCAGCCCATCCCATCCTCAAAGCCAGGGGGCTGGATAATGTAGAGCTCCTCACCACTGAGAACAACGTGAAGAAAACCGTTGCTCATGTCCATCTGGTGGAGCTCCCAACCATGTTGTGTAACTAGGTTGAAGACCACCCAATTGGTGGTGGAACGGCCAACCGGGGCAAAGACCTGTAGTCAATCCCAGCAACATGGGAGAAACCCTTGGCAGTGAGCTGGGCCTTGTACTTGTGCATAGTGCCATTTGGCCTCCACTTTTGGCGAAACATCCACATTGCCCTTATGGCCTTATGACCATGGGGAAGCTCCACGAGCTTGTACACTGTGTGCACGCTGATGGCGGCAAGCTCTGTTGGCCTGAGGGTGAGTGTGCACCCTGGAGGGTCCCTAGCAGTGGCTGATTCACCAACTGCTTTTGGAGAGACTAAAACTGTGGAGGCAACTGGTTCCAAGAAAACTGGTCAGAGAGTGAGGCAATAGTTTTGGCCTCAAAAGACTGGGAATAAACTCTTGATGAAGGCTCACAAGCAATGGTATTTTATAGCCACTGATCTAAGCTTTCCAGAACACCAAAGCATGCCAGATTTGGAGCTTCCTAGCAGATTCTATGGCTTCTAGAGTGGCCCTTGGTAGGTTGTCCTTTTTCCCACCTAGGAAGGCATCCATTCCTTCCTCTAGAAGCTTCTGCCCCTTCCTAGATTCCTCAGCTTGCTTCTAGTAGGAGGGAAGGTATCCAGAAGACCAAGTCAGTCCTAGATGCCTTGTAGAACAAGTCACCCCTTCTAGAAGGTGTGCCACCTTCCTGGACCCTCACCTGACCTTCTAGAACCTTAAGGAGGAATTCGAGAGTTTGGGCTAGCTTCTTGGCATCTATTTTCCACCTCCCTTGAAGCAGGGCAGAAATTCATCTTCTGGGACTTGAACCTGGGTCCCTGCCTCTAGAGGTGGACACCATTAACCACTAAGCCACCTTGGCTTGTCTTTTTGGTGTTCCTTTTTGGAGTCACTCCTGCCATGGTGAGGAGCATCACTCCAACAATCTCCCCCTTGCGCATCACCCATGGCATTCGTCCATGCTCAATGTGCAACTCAAGAGCCTTTCTCTTCATGGGAGGCGAGCTCATGTTTTATTGCTCCCTTCTACTCAGCCCCATCCCTCTCATGCCGTGCCTCCTTCAGGCTCCTCTTGCGTAAAGAAGCCTTGTGCAAGCCAAGTCCAAATGCCCTTGTCGGCATCGTACCTCTTTGTCCTTCTTTGCACATGGCTGCTCGTACAAGGCTGTTGAGGCAGTTGTTCTTGTTGCTGTCTCCTTTCGGCACCATCCTCTCCAAGCGCCTGCTCCCCCTCTGTTGGAGACCTTGGAGACATCGGTCGACTCCCCGCCTCCACGTCCATCTCCAGTGCTTGGGATTCCTCATCCGAACTGGTCAAAATAAAGTCTACCGCTCGCTCATCCCTTAGGCGATCCTCTCCGGCTGGTGCTTGTGCGAGGACGTCACCCTCATTCACGTCCTCCGACGTCTCCCCCTCAGGGAGTGGAAGCCACTCCCCCCTTTTGGAGAGACATGCCTCCTCATCCGTCCAACGGTTTTTCTCTTCGAATGTGACATCGCGACTCCGCACAATCTGCTGTCTCCTTGGGTCAAAGAGTCAGTACGCCTTGCTTCCGCTCTCATACCCAAGAGAAATAAACCGGCGGGTTTGTGGGTCCAGCTTGCTCCGCCCTTCACGTGCCTGCACCACCGCATGTGCAATGCAACCAAACGTGCGGAGGTGACCCACTGCCGGCTTCCTCCCGTTCCACACCTCTTGTGGCGTCTTCCACACCTTGCTCTCCTTGTCCTCCAACGGCTTGGTCAGTGTAAGGTTCATTATATATGCCGCTGTCCGTGCCGCCTCCGCCCAATACCGTTGTTGAAGGCCGGCGTCGCTCAACATGGATCGCACCATGTTAAGGATTGTGCGATTCGCTTTCTCTGTGACGCCATTCTGCTACGGGGAGCGTGGAGTTGTTTTCTGCCACTCAATCCCCTTGCTCTTCATCCACCCAAGGCAGCCCGCATATTCACCGCCGTTGTCGCTCCGGAACGCCTTCACCTTCAACTCTACCTTCCACTCAAAATCTGCCACAAACGCTTGCATGCATGCAAGGACTTCGCTCTTCCGCTTCATGAGGTAGAGGTACAGTTTGCGGCTGTGGTCGTCGATGAAGGTGAGGAAGTAGCATTCTCCGCCAAGGGAGCTCTCAAGTGGTCCACACACATCTGTCTGTACCACTGCCAAATTTGTTGATGTACGCGTCCCCTTTGCCACAAACGGCTGCGGCATTGATTTGCCGATGACGCATGGCTCACACACGGTCTCCTTGGTCCATCAAGGCCACTGATTTGGAGACCCCGCACCACTTCTCTCTTTGCCATCTCTTTCACCGTCGATGGAGCAACATGGCAAAGTTGGCAGTGCCACAGGTCTAGGTCTCCTTCATCCTTCGTTGCAAGATTGGCGGCGTTGGACCCCGCCCGGCTGCCGAGGATCTTTGCGTGTAGCAGGTACAAGTCGTCCTCTCTCTTGGCGCGCACAATAACCTTGCCTTTTCCCTCCTTGCGGATGACGGCCTCATTCTTTGTGAAGAGCACCTCAAGTCCCTTGTCGGTAAGGCGGCAGACGGAGTGCAGGTTTGCCCCAAGGTTGGGCATGTGGAGCACGTCGTGGATTGTGCTCGTGACAGGTTTGCCATCCATAGTGGACTCAATGCGGACGTTACCCTCACCGGCGGCCACCTCTGTTTTGCCGTTGGCCACTGTCATGCGTCTCTCCGAGGCACCGTAGGTGACAAATGTTGCCCTGTTGCATTGCGTGTGGCGGCCTGATCCGGAGTCAATGACGGCAACTCCCGGATTTTTCAAGTTTGTGGAGTTGTACGCCATAAGGACCTGCTAGTCTTTCTTCCCGCCCCACTGCGACCGGTCTGGCTTCTTCTTGGGGCAGTTGCACGCATAGTGGCCCTCCTTGCCGTAGTTGAAGCACCCCCCCTTCTTGTCACCCTTCTTGGTGCCCTCTTTGGCACCCTTCTACTTGTTGCCTCGGCCTCCACAATGAGGATGAACTGTGTACGCAGAACTTGATGCCGCTGCACTCTCTCGACCGCCACGTTGCATCCACTCATTGCACACGTACTCAGCAACCTTCGGGTACTTCAGCTCGTCGGAAGGCCAACCACCAAGGACTGTGATCATGGGACTCCAACTGTCCGGCAAGGCCAGAAGGAGGATCATAGCTTGCAACTGAGAGTCAGCCTCCCAACCAGTGGCCACGCACTCCGCTGCGAGTGACTCAATCTGCTGCATGATCTCCATGATGTTGTCACCTTCATTGGCTTGGAGGGTGACGAGCCGTTTGAAGATGAAGAGATGATTGGTGAGGTTGCTTGACTGATAGATGGAGCAGAGTTTTGACCATGCGTCCGCGGCCAGGGTGCATCCTTGGATGTGCCAAAGTTGTGGTGGGCATAACACGGACACAAGAAGCACCAACGCCTTTTTGTTGTGCTTCTTGTATGCCTCCTTCACCTCAGCCGTTGCAGTCTCTAGCAGAGCAGTCTCATCACCCTTGACGAGCTCAAGCAGTCCCTTGTCGTCGAGGAAGACCTCAAACTGCCACCTCCACAAGGCAAAGCCTGTCCCATCAAACTTAAGGACAGTACGGCTGCTCTCTTGCTCGCTGGTTGCCATGTCTTGCTGTTGAAGCGTGAACTCAAGCTGGCTTGGAACCCCTTAGAGGCGTGGGCCCATAACCCTTTGTTGGCCTGAGGGTGAGTGTGCACCTTGGAGGGTCCCTAGCATTGGCTGATTCACACCACCAACTGTTTTTGGAGGGATTGAAACTGTGGAGGCAACTCGTTCCAAGGATGGCAGAAAACTGGTCAGAGAGTGAGACAATATTCTTGGCCTCAATTGACTGGGAATAAACTCTTGATCAAGGCTCAGAAGCAGTGGCATTTTATAGCCACTGATCTAAGCTTTCCAGAACACCAAAGCATGCCAGATTTGGAGCTTCCTTGCAGATTCTATGGCTTCTAGAGTGGCCCTTGGTAGGTTGTCCTTTTTCCCACCTAGGAAGGCATCCCTTCCTTCCTCTAGAAGCTTTTGCCCCTTCCTAGATTCCTCAGCTTGCTTCTAGTAGGAGGGAAGGTATCTAGAAGACCAAGACACTCCTAGATGCCTTGTAGAATAAGTCACCCCTTGTAGAAGGAGTGCCACCTTCCTGGACCCTCACCTGGCCTTCTAGAACCTTAAGGAGGAATTCTAGAGCTTGAGCTAGCTTCCTGGCATTCATTTTCCACCCCCCTTAAAGCAGGGCAGAAATTCATCTTCTGGGACTTGAACCCGGGCCCCTGCCTATAGAGGTGGACCATTAACCACTGAGCCACCTTGGCTTGTCTTTTTGGTGTTCCTTTTTTGGAGTCACTCCTGCCATGGTGAGGAGCATCACTCCAACAAGCTCCTCTCGATAGCCTCCCATTGGTCTACGTCAAAAGCGGCATGGGTCTTTCGTAGGCTCTCTGGGCCAAGTGCCAGTGGGAACGGCCATGCCGTTAGCACACGAGCGGCGCAAAGTCCCGCTGGAGCCCGGTTCATTGTGGCAGAGACTGCACGATGATGCTCTTGTGAGATGAGAGCGTAGTCCAGGGCGGAGCCTGGGTGAGTTTCCTAGACAACGAGGCCAAGGACCATGAGGCCAAGGAGCTTGATGCTGGGCTCACCACTTACGACAGTGTGAGGAGATGAAGGTATGTCAACAGGTGTGTTGGAGGCTGGACGGGGTGCCCTGATGCGAGGACCCTGGGGCGGCGCCGGCTTATGAGGCTGTAGACTGCCACCAGGATCACGGGTGTAGACCTGGTGTGCCGGGGCGCCAGTGATGGCAGAAGGAGCTCGGCAAGGACAAGGTGTCAAGGCGGGGATAGGCGCCGGGTCCGATGACAGGGAACTACTAGACACGGGCGGATCCATGGGGGTGGGTGCATCGGAAGCCAGAAGGGGGTCAGCCACAGTGTCAGGCTAGGTTGAGGACTCAAGGGAGGACTCTGACTCCGACGGGGGCACGGCATCGCCGGCAGGGGACCTGGGCGGCAAGGTGGACAGTGAGGGAGGAGCATCCGGGCCATCCCCTGCCGAGGGTGTGCATGCAGGCAAGACAACCTGTGCCTCTGGAGCTGGAGTGGCGCGACAAGTATCTCCCCCATGAGGCAATAGCGATAGAGACAGAGAGGAGGTAGACCGGATGCGAGGGAGATCGCAAGGGAAGAGGACCTCAAAGAACAGGGCATCACGAGACTCAACAACGTGATGGTAGACCGGGTCCAAGAAGCGCCAGGCCTTGGACTGATGCAAGACACTGACAAAGGTATAGAGATGGCTGCAAGGGGCATGCTTGCTATCCCACTGGTCCTTGGTGAGCAAGACGCTGGTGATGCACCCCTAGACACGAGCAAGCTGAAGATTAGTCCATTGACCACACCACAATGTGTACGACGTGGCCTGGTGGGGAAGGGGACCATGGGGAACGCAGTTCCATACCTTGGTCATGTAAGACATGGCCTGAAAGAAGAGGCCTTTGGAAAAACCAGACTTGACACACATGGTGCGGATAACATCGGCCATGGTGTAGTTCCAACGCCCAGAGACCCCGTTTTGCTGCGGTGTCCCATGGGCGCATGTCTCATGATGGACCCCTGACTGTTGAGATAGGCGGTAGTGTCCCCCATGTACTTGCCGCTGCGGTCAGTTCGAAAACGTTAGAGGATACAACCACACTCGCGCTCAGCAGCGAGATGCCAGGCACGAATGGCGGAGGCCACGTCGCTCTTTTGGCAAAAGAAAATGACCAAACAATAGCACGAGGAGTCATTCATGAGCGTCAGCACATACCGGCTGCCCTTGTCAACAGACGCGACATGCAGGGGGTCCATGAGGTCCGAGTGGACGAGGTCCAGCGGGTAGGAGGCCCAAAATGAGGACGCAGGGTAGGAGGCTCTATGCATCTTGCCCTGGTTGAAGTCAATGCACTCGATGTGGCAAGGCCACTGGAAGGTGGAGGGATCAAGTGCGAGCACAGGCTGAGTGTGGATCATGCTATCAACAACATTGGAGTGTACGTGCTGGGGGGAAAGAACATTGGTGACAAACACATGTGCAATGGTGGATGAGGGAGGGGACACAGATGAAGGATGTCCAGTGACGTGTGAGAGGTTTTCACGGTGGATAACAAGAAACATGACCTGACCGGATGGGCAAAGGGAGGCAATGCCAATGCCACAGCAGTGACAGATGTCCATGGTCATGAGGTCGAGAGCCGTGACACACAGGAGGCTGAGTTTCAAACCAGGCACATACAATACATCGGTCACGAAGACATCACCAGACGGACCACAAAAACTAATGACGCCAACACTACGGAGTGGTAAGATCTGCCCAGACCCCGTCCAGACACTGTGAACACTGCCAACGGGACCAAGTATGCTAAACGCCTGGCAGAAGAACGTCTTGTGATGTGTGGCACTGGAGTTGATGATCCAGGTACCGTCAGGGTCGCGGACCAAGGCTGTGACATTATAATGAGCGACGAAACAGGATGTGAGAAGGGAGATGGGGGTCAAAAGCTGAGTAGAAAGGACAGATGCAAAGCATTTATGCCAGTCATCCAACCATGCGACATCATCAAAAGCCGGCTCCAAAGGGAAATAGGCGGCTTCCCGGAGGGCCCCTTGGAGGTCAGTTTCTATGAGGCAGTGGGAGACCTCTTGGCTAGCAGTCACACAACTCGCACTTCGTTGGGGAGGAGGCGTGATGCCGACTTGCATGGTAATGAAACTGTGCAACTGGCGGATCTGAGCAAAGGAGTCGACATGCGTCACGGACTACGGAGTCACAGTCCCGAATGCGGATACGAGCTCCACTTGGACGGAGGCTGTGGTTATTACACGGACTATGATGGAGGGTACTACTGCTATTGTGGCGGTGGTGCATACGGCTGTGGCTGAGGCGAGACATACTACAATTGTTGTTGGTGATGAAGAAGGGACGGCGGATGCTACGGTCAAGGCTGAGGAGCCAGCTGTAGGGTGGAGTAGGTGGTGGCCACAGTGCTGTTAGGGGAGAAGGGAGTAGCGGTTGCAACGAAGGTGCCAAGGTGGCACTGATGCTGATGTCGTATGGCAGTGAAAATGCAGGCCTTATCAGTAGGGATGGGGCACATGAACCACCTGTGCACCGTCAAGCCACAATTATGGCATGTCCGGGTAGTGCCACCAGAAGAAGAATACTGCCCCTTTCCCTTGCCCTTCTTGCCCTTCTTTCCCCCCTTTCACTTGGTGCTACCAAAGAAGGAAATGCCGGAGGAAGGGGTGGAGGGGCCACAAGAGGTGGAAACTATGATCGCGGAAGAGTCACTGAGCTGAAGCTGTGTCCCTCTGTACTTCCTCCACGCTAAGGAAGAGGTCATATGCCCAGGTCATCAAAGTGCCATGGGCCACTAGCGCCTTGAGGATGGGTAGGCCATAAGGGACAAAAATGTCCACAAACTCAAGAGTGGCATCATTCTTGATGGTGAGGAGGGAAGCAAGTGGGGGAGGCACGACTATCTTGAGCCAACATAGGATATCCTGTGTCCGGTTCTAGTAGGTGGTGAAGGACTCGGACTCCCTCATGTGAAGGGATTCCGAGTCACCGTGTCCCGAGCCCGCCGGGGGTCAGCGATGGTGTTGTCAGTGGTGTCATCAAGGAATGGCTCCAGCACAGTGCGGTCAGCATCGGTACTCCTCGTCAAGCTTTGCAATCTCTGAAAACCTGTGTGGCGTCGATCCATTCAGATGGGTGATCGTTCAGTGCAGATCATTCCTCACGGACAAGAGTCACGCCTTTCACTCCTGCCCTTTGCCGTTTCCCGACTCATTTTTCTGCAACCTTACCCCCTTTTTGGTCTGTTGCTTACTCCGGCAGTTGCCAACAATGTGCCCAACTTCTCCACAGTTGCAGCATATGCGTGTGTCTCTCTGGTCAATGGCGTCTACTTCCATCAGAGTTGAGGAGTCCCCCGACTGGCTTTTTCCGTTTCCACAATAATTGTGGTGAGGAGGTGGTCGCCATCTGTGGGATTCCTAGATCTGAGTGTTGTAGTCGACACTGTCAATCCTTTCTGCTGATGCAATCATCTGCGGTAGGTTGTTTTGGATGCCAAAAATGGCAATCGCTCGTTGGATGTGTCACTTGAGGCTATTGTAGTAAAAGCAGAGTTTTTCGGGGGAGATATCTGCACCAATGATGATCTCATGGAATCTCCACATGTAGTCTAACACGCTAGACTGCTGACAGAGACGCTGGAGTTTGTACCAAGCATCAGACTTCTCGTTCAGCCATCCAAATCATGCCAGTATAGCGTGCGTGAACTCGTTCCAGTTGGTTGGTGGCGTAAGCGCATCTTGCAACTGCAGATTGATGTGCTCCAAGGGTAGAACACATGAGGTCGACGATATGAGACGGGCGCCGTTGGCCGTTGATGAGGCTCCGCCAGTCTCCTGGTGCGGTTGGATGGCCTTTAGGTCACACCACCAACTTAATTCCATGCCACGTAAAAGCACGGCTGCAAGGTCAATTGTCTTTTGATCATCATTGACCCCAACAACGGTGAAGTACACCTCCAGACTCATCAGCCACATCCAAATTGTTGGTGCTTTTGAGTTTGCAGGATCGAACGGTTTGTGAGGGACCGGGTGAATCTCAGGCTCGCTCAAGAGTTGGGTGTTTCTTTCGACCAGCACCGCCTCTCATGAACTTGCGTTGCTAAGAGCCTCCATTGTGAAGTTGAGTTGTTGGAGCAAATGGTTGTTGACCCCCTTGAGGGCGGAGACATGGTTCGCCAGTTCCTCGTTGATCCACCCTTGTTGTGTGGTGCCACCTGTCATTCCTGTTATCGTCGTCAAGGCTGTCGGTAGGGGCGACTAGTTTATCGCTGTTGTATCCATGACCGGATTGGTCTTCAGAGCCGTAGGGGTTGATCCAGCTGCCGCATGGCCTGCCACGCTAGTGTTCGTTGCGGCTTCAGGGTTTGCGTGCATAGGCACATTCTGCTCCTCCATCGCCGAAGGCCACCTTGAAGACTCGGTGCTGGTTGTAGGTTGCACTCACTTGCTTCAGAGCATAGTCGCAAAGAATGCGAAGTCTTGACGTGCAAGATGCGCCGACGGCTTGTGCAAGGTAGTCCTCCGGATGGGTAAAGTAGTCGGATGCCTCTCCAACACCGGTGCACTCTGATACCAGGTGTTATGCCAAACACAGCATAGATGGTGAACAGGTAGAAGTTGCGAGGCAGAACACGATGTAGAATTTGGGACCCTTGAGCAATTTGTAATTATCGGTAAGTGTATTTCGATGACAAGTGTCAAAACGATTGAACATGTATACACACATGTTGAGTTAAGAATGAGGCATAGTTGGAGTCGTTGGGTTGATTGTCGAGGGACGCGTGTGGAGTCACGTCGTGAGTGGTCGGATTTGAGAAGCTCCGTCGAGGGGGGCTTCAATGATGGATGGTGAAGATGCAAGATGCATCTTTATGAATCGAGATATGTCTTGATGCATCGACAAGTCGACCAAAAGGTCATGATTATTCTGTCGATAATTATAGAAAGTGGTCGAATTTGTCAGAAGCTACAATGGAGGACAAGGGCAGCGGAAGAATTGCCCTTCACCGTCGGAGCAAAAATCTAGGTCTCGCTACACAGTGGGCCATTTTTGTCATGAGAAAAATGTCCAATCAGAAGATTAGGGAATCGTGTACGTGTGGTATGTAACACACGGAGCGGAACATAGGTTATTCATGTTATCCCAAGCAGAACATGGGTGGTTCACGGGGATAATATACAAATCAGAAAACTATTTGATTATTTAGGACAAATGGATAACTTGTATTAGGCAATAAGTGTACTTCAATGACAAGTGTGGAGTGAGTTGAGCACATATAAACAATGCCTGGAATGAGAATGAGGCATATGATGGGTCCTTGGCACTCAAGCCAAGCGACCCATGCAAGGGCATGTTGTGAGTGGCTGCTTTAAGAAGCTCCACTGAGAAGTCGGGGGACTTCAAGAATGTCGAGGCGCGTCTTTGTAAAATTCCAGCACAGTCAAAAATTTGACCAAACAACATCAAAACATCAATACATTCTGTGATACTTCTTTTCACCATTCTGAAAGGTGGTTGAAGTTTTCATAAATTCTGGAGTGCAACACCAGAGGTTGGTGTAACGTGTAAACTCTCCACCTCCTAAACGGACGTCGTCATCAGAGTTTGCACAATAGTGTCCATAGCTTGCTTGAGGGGTTTTTCCCTGTGTGTCACTCTAAGGGAAATCATCATTAATGACCCGGTCAAGGAGACTTGAAAACTTCAAGTATCCAGAGGCCCATCTTTGCTTTTACCTCGCCCCTCCATTGTGGCTCCAAAACAAGAGGGGTATTACACAGATTTTTTTAATTTTTCATGAGTTTTTTGGTTTCAAAACTCTAAGTTTGTCCTAAAATGAACTCAAGCTCGGTTTTTGACACGTCGGCGCAAAATCTTTGCGTGCAAAGCACACTTATTTATCTTTCGCCGAAACTTTGTATTTTTCTCACGTCTCTCTTGCTTGCGCCTATCTCTTATCCTCGCTCGCTCTTGCTGGCAAGGAGGGCGAGCGAGGGCGAGAGCACAAGGCAACGAGCCTTGCCCTCGAGGTCCTCATGGCCTCTCAACCGTTGATCGAGCTGGTGGCTTGATCGGCGGCTAGTGGCTCGTCGTTGGGTGGCCGGCCGGTCACCTGACCAGCTGTTGCCACCAGCCGGCTGGTAACCGGCGGGTTGCTGGCCACTGGCAAGCCCTTACAATAGCAAGGTAGGAGGGCCTAAAGGGGGCCTCCCGCTACGTTCCTCCCCACTTGTTATGAACTGTCCCGGTTCATGACCAACAAGTGGGAGTGCAAGATACCGAGTCATCAACATTGTGAAAGAAAATTGATGATTTGAATCACAAGCTAACCATAAACACATGCATGGCACTTCAAACTAAGATTCATCTTGTCTGTTAGCACAGCTAGCGGCCTCCCCCCTTAAGGCTGGATCGTCCACGTGACGACCATGCTGGGCATCACCAACCTCATATGGTCACTTTCCATGAATGCTACCATGTGGGAATGTTGTTCACTATTGCCGTGTTTAGATGGTGCCTCCTCCTACGCATTGATCTATGTGACCTGCTAGTTTGCTCCAACACTCGTTCACCATCCCTGTGAGAAACCGAGATGCGGACTCCCATGAGTTTTGTATAGTTCCACAACTAGCCTCATGATCTAGGATTTCCCTAACCACCCACAATTGGAGTGTACGCTCTCGCTGCTGGAGTGGGCGAAGGACCCCATATTGGCTATCGACAGCAAGGACTGCCGGTGGTGGCTGAATAATTTAATCTGCCATGCATGGAGCTAGAAGGCTCACATGAAACACGCCATATATCTACATACCCAGCCGGAGCAGAAATCCGTATGCCACTGGCAAGGTGCGTGCAACGATTGTAATTGCACCAATCCACTTTGGTAAACGTTTTTGTGCCCCTAGAGACATCAGCTAAAGGTTTGTAGTGGTAATCAGTAGCTTGTCACTGATGTCAAACGAGACCTTATAGTGACTTTTGTCAGCATGTGTTTTTTTCTCATTGCCGAGCAGCTTGAAGGTGAACAGTCACCTCTTGTAATAAGGAGCTTATGCGCTCCGCAAAGGCTTAAGCAGAAGGAACCTTTCCTCCTATACTCCCAATCTTCACCAATGAAGAGGGTACCACTGCATGCCGACCACTGTTCAACACGAATGGTGTGAACTGTGTGGACTCGATCACCGAGTTGTTAACCCAAAACTCTGCCGGTGTTGAAAATTTGTCTCAGTCATTTATGGCAGGGTCCACGTACATGCGAAGCATCTATTCTAGAGTGCAATTCATACGCTCTATTTATCTGTTGGTTTAAGATTGAAACTCGGTTGACATTCATTACTCACTGCCGAAGTACTCGTGTATCTGTCTCCGGAGCTTACTTGCAAAATTTCTACATATGCTAGAGATAATGTGCAACTGCAATCTGTGGTACTTAAAAAAACCCTCAATGAAGACACGAGTGGTCTCCTCTATGTTCACATAAATTGTTTTAGGAATGAAGTGAGTCATCTTCATCAAAAGATCGACAACCAGTGATTCTGCATAGTGGCTGTGTCAGGAAGACCAATAATAAATTCCATGCTGACGCACTCCCATGTAGTCCCAATGATGGGAGGCTATTGGAGGAGTCCAGCAGGCTTCTTTACCTGTCTTGTTTTGAAGACATGGGTTGCACGTCATGTGATGAATACCTATGGACATCGACACTCCATCTTGGCTACTAATCGTGGTCCAAGAGTGTTTCGGTTTTTTGAGGTCCCATATGACCTTCGACCAGCGGGTCGTGGAACTCGTAGATACCCTACTAATGTTTAACCTTGATAATTGACTTGACATGAAGTATAGAATCTTTAATTTTGTTCATGGGTTTTCCTGGTGAATTTCTTTAGGTAGATCCTAAACTTTGGTTCAACGGAAATTGGTACTCTGTAAATTTGTCATCGAATCCAAATAACTGCAAGCGCAGATGTCGGTAGCAGATTGTGTGTCGTTCCGTCGTTTGTGGGGTTGCAATTCCACGTGCGCTGCAAAAGAGCATACGGCCAAGAAATGGACCCGTGGATCTATTTGGTGGCCGTTGGGATGAATCTGCCGATTCGCAACGGACTTCATGATTTTAACATCTAAAGTAGCTCTCCTACACATCTGACTGATTTGCCTGCTTGTCAGCTGACTCAAAGTGCATCGCACAATTAATCCTTGGGCAGTTGTGCTGCCATCTGTCACTTTCACTACTCATCGCCACTCGCCATGGATCGATTCCTCCAGAAAGTGTTCCCTGAGGAGCGTGCACGTCGTCTGGCACATGCTGTCCGCCAAGGTCATCCCCCACATCCGCTTCCTCCCAAGAGGCCTGTTGGTCAGCCATGCAAGCTTCAAACCATTGCGTCCGCCGAGAGTACCGAGGCGTCCCAACATGCGGCAGCCTTAATGCCAAGCTACGGTGAAGAACCGGCTTCCATCGCCTTGGCTCTCTCTGTGCCTGCAAACGTTCCACTCGTCATCTGTCCCAACGACACGTTGACTCGTCAACGTCCCTTGGATGCAGGCATTGGCTGTTCGTGAGACCATGAAGCTGCTGGCAAACACTTACGGGTGGAGACGGAGAAGCTGAGTCGGCAGGGAGCAGTGAACAACGATCGCCATGCACCAACGTACGCCAAGAAGGGGAAGGCGAAAGTCACCAACGGCGACGTCCAGCCGGTGCGCAGTGCACCAATCACACGGCGCCAAAGTGGTGTTCTCCGCATCCAGGAGAGAACCAGCCAGACCAGCCATGCAGCGGTTGACAACGACGTTGCCAGCGAGAGCGGAAGCGATGGCAACGTCGCCGTTGACAGCAGCAGCGAGAGCAGCATCAGCGCCGACATGGACAACCAGGACAACGACGACAGTACAGACACCGAGTTCATGGTACTCCAGGTGTCCCCCGCAACAACGGCGACATCAAGTGGCAGCGGGGCATCCACAGGTGCCAAAAGGGGCCCGTACTGCGATTGGTTCGGCAGAGGGCATTTTTGCAAGATTTACAAAGCCATGAAATTGAAGCAGACGACGTGTTCAGCGGTCAAGCATCTTCGTAAATTTCTTTGTACCCTCGACAAGCAGTGTGACTATTATCAACTCACACCATCGACCGTGGCGGGGTGGTTTGAGCTTGGCTCTTTCGTCCTCAAATCACAGTACAAAGATGCTGTCATCTCTGCCCTCCGTGTCCCTCCATCTGCGCCCATCTCCGTCAACCACAAGCGGAAGCAGGGGCACAGTGGCAACAAGGCTTTGGCTTGCTTCTCGCCCTGACATTGTCGACGCCATAAAAAAGAAAATTGGGCAAGTACGTGCCGCCGGAAATTCCCTCAACACAAAAACCATTTGCAAGCAGGTCCACAATGTCATCGCTGCACATGCCCCGGACATGCTTGAGGCGCTGGGACCATGGGCTTTTGGTCGTCCGTGGGTTTGTGAATTCGTGCGGAGAGATATGGGGTGGTCCAGGCGGTGTGGTACGATGGCGGCAGAAAAGTTGCCCACCGATTGGGAGGAGCGCGTGCTGAAATTTCACCGCCTTGCTGCTATCATGGCAAAGCTCTATGGCATCAAACCGTTCTTCGTACTTAACGCAGACCATACGGGGATTCAGCTAATGCCATTGGCGGACCACACGTACGCGCCCATCAGGAGGAAAGACGTGGGCGACATCGGCTTGGAGGACAAGCGCAAGATTACGGCACTTGTCACATGCAGCATGACCAGGGAGATGCTGCCACTGCAAATCATCTTTGGTGGTAAGTCCACGCGCTGCCTCCCTCACGGTCCACATGCGCAGCAACTTCTTGATGCTGGCGCAAACCTTACATTTATGCCCAACCACTGTGCAAATGGCGAGACAACACATGAATGGGTTCGGAGCATCGTAGTTCCATACTACCATCACATGTGCAAGCAGTTGAACATTTCGGTTGGTAGTGCGGATGTGCTTCTCATCCTGGATGCGTGGCGCCCCCATGCATGCGCGAGCTTCCAAGAATGGCTTTCCACCAACTTCTCTTACATCCGCACCTGCTACATCCCTCCTGGCTGCACGTCGAAAGCGCAGTCATGTGACGTCAGCATCATACGCCCATTGAAGAACAAACTCAAAGAGCTGTATGCGGCATGGGGCACTGTCCGCACTACCCAAGCCTTGCCCATCCAAGTTGGCACGGGCATCCTCAAAGAGGAGGGTTGTGCGTGGTTCTATGCTGCCAGGCAGCACATCGGTTAGTGAGGAGATCGTCAAAGGGGCTTGGGCGAAGGTGAACTTTCCACGTGTCTATAATCCAGATTTTTAGCGTGAAGCTGTGCCTTTTGTTGGCGAGCTCTTGTTCAGTACCGAGGAAGAGGAAGAGGACGACGTTGTTATCTGACTTGGCTGATTTGCTTCTATTTTCAGTAACAGTGTATTTTGAACATGCAATTCCTTGTCGTTTTCCTAAAATCATGCGTACCTCAATTGTGGTCATGCATCAAATGCGCTCGGTAGTGCTTGTGTCTTTGAACGAAATTTGTGGAAATTGTGTCTTTCACGTAGGACCACTTATGGTATTATTGTTTCAAGATAGCCCATGAGAATCCACCTGTGTAGTCAAATACTTTCCTTTAAGACAAATTTGAAATTAATTAGGTGGTACCATAACTTTAGATGACGAATTCAAATTTGACTCCAAGAATTTTGGAATATATATTTAAAATAAAGTTAAAGATCAGTAGGGTAATCTTTCCTCAAAGGTCTCCCGGGTCTGGCACACCAACTTGTTCTCCGTGCCATAAGATTCTTGCAGACTCCATCAATCCCTACTTGTCCATATTTTCATAGTTTTGGAACCAAGAATCCACATAGTATCTCATCCGGATCCTGGTTATAAAATCATTGTAATGGATAATCTCTCGAGGTGGTTGCCACAGAGGTGCAAGGGGATCTGGTATCTACATTGTTGCTATCGCAATGACCACAAACTACCCACTGACCTCGATGATTGCTTTAATTTCCACGGGCTTCGTGGGTTGGCCACATTGATGCGTCCTCATCGATATTCCCACAATGAACAAGTAGCTTGGGTATTCACTCCAACACACCTGTTGTCTTGACAGGTTTGGTTGCGTTTGGAAAACACCAATGGGTTGTGGACCGTCACGACCGTCACACCCCCTTTAGCGCCCTTAAGGTAGCAGCCCCACATCTTGAAAGCGTGTACCATTGTGAGGAGCTCTTCATCTCCAGTCGTGTCCTGCGTCTCCACAGGGATGAGCTTCTCATGTGCAATTGGGTGATCATTATGCATGAGGATTGCTCCAAGTCCTACTATCGATACTTCAGATTGAACCTCCCACGGTTTCAACGGATCTGAGAGATCTAACAAGGGTGTGGACATAAACTCTTTGACTTTGATGGAACCGTTCTTTGGATGAGATGCCCATTCTCAATGCATGTATTTTTATGTGAGCTTGGTGAATGGTGATACTAGGGTCAAATTCCCTTACATAAGGCATCGAAAGTAGTTTGCAAGTCCGACGAAAGACCGAATGTTTCCAACCGTTTATGGATGCGGTCAATCCACCACCGCTTGGAACTTTTGTGAGGCGACACGGATACTGTCCTTGCCAACTATGTGTCTAAGGTATTTGAGTTCATCTTGTGCAAACTTGCACTTGTTCACTTTTGTATAGAACTTTTGTTCTCAAAGGATTGCAATGACTTAGCATAGCTGTTCTATGTGCTCTTCCATTGATTTAGAGAAATCCATGATGTCATCCATGTATACCAAGATAAATTGACTGAGTTGCTTGGTGAATTTTTGGTTAATTACTCCTTGGAAAGTTATCGTGGCGTTTGTTAGTCTGAAGCAAAAAACTCAGAAGTGATAGTGTCCCATGTGCATTCAAAATGTTGTTTTGGACACATCATCTTCCTTGATGCAGATTTGATGGTACCCTTGAGACAAATCCAAGGAAGAGAAAATCTTTGTCCCTTGGAGTTGGCCAAACAGGTCCTCAATCACTATAAGAGGAATCAATTTTTTGCCATCAGCTTGTTCAACGCCTGGTAGTCCACGCACATGCATAAACCCGTTTCCTTTTTGTTCACAAAAAGGATTAGCACACCGTACTATGAGCTACTTGGCTCGATCCACCCTTTTGCAAGGTACTCTTTAATTTGGCATTTGTCCTCTTGCCCTTTTATGCTAGACTAAGGCAATGCATGCGTCTGAACAGAGGAGTGGCCTCCGGTTGCAGTGGAATCATACGCCCCATCTGTCGTTCTAGTGGAAGCGCAGCCGGTGGATCTTGGAATATATCTGAGAACTCCACCACTAGAGATTTGATCTCTTGTGGCGTGTCTTCCATCTCGTCATCCTCAAATTTCCACAGGTGAGCCAAGAAGTATCAACATCGTTGTTGAAGAAATCTCTTGACCTACATTGCAGACAAGCTTGCATGGATTCTTTGGCAGGTTGATAACGATTCCGTGCTTTGAATCATCGTAAAAGGACCTTGTCCCTTTGGAAGGATCAAGTATCCCAAGCCTTTCTTTTCCGGAGCCAAGGATCACCTAGCACCACATCAAACGATGAAGAAGGTTGAGTACCTTCAATGTGACTCTCTGTGTGTAACCTTGAAAGCAAATTCTTGTTTTGCAGGTATCGATCACAGATACCATACGATAGTCACCGATGAAAATTGCTCCATTCGATGGCTCGTTTTTTAGGCCCACCTGCTGGGCAAAGCCAAGGCTGACAAAGGAGTCATCCCTTCCATTTCCGGCCAGTACATTCACTGGAGCACTAGCTAGGTATCCTTTGAATTGCATCGTCATGTTGCCTCTACTCTTCCAAGTGAACCTGCTCGACGATAACAAGCTGAGTTTGTGACAAACACGGAATCTATATGGTGCGTGTAACAACTCCCATGATTCACCTACTCGAGTCCACATCTTGTGGGTACGTGTGAATTTGGCTAGTACCTTCCAGGCTTCAGGGTAGGTTTGGATACCTCCGCATTGGCCCTGCTGTCCTCCAAATGTCTACGATTCTGCAAGGCAAGCGTTACACGGGCTGTGCTCGAGTGTCCGCTGGACAGCCACGGTACGTACAACTTTCGTGGTCGCACAAGCAACCCAGAGCCATGGACTGGGCGTCGAGCAGGTTTCGAGGACAGCCGAGCCAATGCGGAGGTAAACAAACCTACCCTAAAACTTGGGAGGGTCGAGGTCATCGAAGCATACACGAGTGGACCAAGGCACCGCAAAATCACCACTATGAAGGAGTTTGCTTCACTCACCGCATCATACAACTCTTGTACAATGGTCGGTGTCACCACCACTAAGCATGTTTGGTCATGCATCTCTTCCAGAGATGCAATTTTTAGTGGGCAATACTGGTCAGCAAGTGTAGAATGAGGAATAGTAAGAGGAGAGAAAACAATAGAGAAGTTTGAACTCGTCAAAAACTCAAATTATGTAACATCCTCATGTGAAAACATGAATCCAAACTCGTGATCCAGGTTTTCCCCTGAGTGGTTCCCACTAACGTCACTCATGGATGGGGAAAACCCACACCACGACCCTATCCGTTACCACGACCGGGTCCATTGCCTTGATCTCGGCCTCGTCCACGTCCTTGTCGGCGACATCCTATTGCACCAACTCGACGAGGTACCATAGCTGCAGCCAACACCGCAGCCTCTTTCCCACCATCAGCAACCTCAAGGCACTGGGCCATAAAGTGACCAGGGTACATGCAATTGTGGTAGAGTCCATCGCAGAAGGCTGTGTCGGGATGCTCACGTGCCTCCTGCAGCTCGTCCTTTTTACGGCTGCGCTTGTGGGTGGGGATCTTATACCCACCAGCCTTCTTGACTGGAGGGCTTATGGGCTGCTTGCCATTGACCCCGCTCCGCTGTCCGGTTGCCCCACCAGTTCATGCAGCGTCCATGCGCATGTTGCGGCCTTGCTGTGCATGCACGTTCGGCCTTGCATCTGAGTAGTACTTTGGGTTTTCTGAATACAATTCACTCATGTAGTCGCTCAATGCCCTCCAGCTTGTCCAAGCCTAACCAGTTGCCATTGTGGTGGTCTTCTCTTTTAGCTTCTCGCTGGCCAAACCATCACGCAAGTACTCCAGCAGCAAGCACTGTGGTTACTTGAAGGTCTCGGTCCCATTTTCCCTAGGTAAAGCATTTAACTTTCTCCGCGAGTGCGATGAACTTGCTCAAGTAAACCTTGAGCGAGCTATCCTCCTGCCTGTAGTCCTTGATCTTGTGGAAGGCGTGCTACGTCTCTTCATTCCCGGTGCACTTCTTGCACATGATAGCGCAAAAAACCTCCCACGACATGGGCTGCTACTCAAGGTGTGGTTGTTGCACACCCCACTCCTTGAACACGTACTTGTTGAGCTTGTCTTCAAACCGCGTTGTGGCACGTTTGTCCCACTGGCCGAGTGCAACTTTGTGGACACATAGAACATGATCCATGCGACTCATGCAATTGATCAGCTTCACGCCCTTTTGGAATATCTCCACACTATGGAGGAAGGACGTGTTCATGACCAGCCCTAAAGGCGTCAAGATAGGGAAGTCCTCGCTTCCACTAGCTGTGGCATCAACACCTACGACCCACTGCGATCACTGATGTATCAGTGATCGCTGGTGTGACCCTGGTGGTATCACACCAGGGTTACGCTCTGCAACGCCTTGCCAAGGTCGTTGTATCAACGGGTTACCTCATGAGCGGCCGACTGCTACAGCTGAGGAGCATGGTTGAGGTTCATGATGCTCTGATCTGGTCTGCTTTGTTCGTGGGCCAGAAGGTTGGCACACAGAAAATTTAGCTCTCATGTAGTCCGAGCATGGACAATAGCCTCAAGGGCCTTGTGCTATCCGTGCATCTTTACCTACTACTAGAGGCAACTGTTTGTGTACACACCTCTAGAGGAGGCTGCTATCGGGGATGATGCTCGAGTGGGCGTTGCTCTACCCCATTACAGCCACATCGTAGGAAGGGGGTTTTCACCCCCATTCCTCCAGGTTGTGTCGCACCTCCCTCATCGGTCGTGATCTTGCATCCGCCCGCCGCCTTGGCAGACAACTCAGCAAGCCTCTAGCGGTCGTTTCAAATTCCCTTTGTGGTGACATCATCCGGCTCAAGCTTGCGGGAACTTCCCGCATGGCTTCCTTTTGTGCCTTTGTTGTTGTAGACAGCCTCATGACTGTTGGTAGCTTCAAGCGATCTGGCGAGCGTCTTGCCCCTCTCGAGCGATTGGCTTGAGTTTGCCACACAACAATGGCAATGATCGTGATCCTCATCACCTTTTCCATCATCAACGTCGTGCAATTTGTCGGGATCCACGCTTAGGTGGTCCTCCTCAAGCGTGTCCTTTGTTGTGCGGGAGTCGCCTCTGCGCACATGGACGTGCTCGTCGAGCGCCTATTTGTCTTCTGCACCCTTCTTGGTGTCACCGAGTTTAGTGAGGAATACCTTCAGTGGTTTGGTTGCCTTTGCTTTGGTAACTGTGCTCGCGGCGGTGGCTCCCAAAATTTGGAGTCCGCCAAGGGCATGTGGTGAGACCATCACCACCTTGTCCTTGTTGGCCTTAGATGGTCCAGCATTTGCCATTCTGTCGCCCGTGCAACGAGTACGTGAAGACCGTTGTGAGGATCACCTCACGACCTCAAGGAGGTGTCACCTCCTGATTTCACCTTGCTCTCACGATTGGTGAGGCTGTTATGAAATTCATTTCTATCTATCTAGGCCACCACAACTGGAAAAATCACGTCGGGTTTAGCCAACACCCAAAGCCGTGACTCACGACACTAGAAAAGCTAGAAAGACCAGAAAACAAAGGAAGGACAAAGAAAGAGAGTACAAGATATAGAGCAAAGGTGAGGAGGAGGGAAGGGGGTTAAACTCTAACTAAGATTTTGTACCCTCACACATTCCTCCCTCACTCTTTTTGTCTTCTTTTTCATCTTCTGGTCTTCTTTAGACTCCTCTTGAGTTCTCTTGGAGCATCTGGCACCCCCTTCAAGAAGTCTCCCTTATGTCCCGTAGTGATGGGGAGGCCTCCAAAAATTCCCCAAGCATTGCCTTCCTCCTTTTTCTTATCCTCTGAGGCCGTGACAGTCTCTGATCTGAGGGGAACAAATTCTCCAGCTTTTGCTTGTAAGATGGAGGAAAGAAACTTGAGTCGAGGGAGAAATGATGGTTTTGGGAGTGGGCAATCCCCATCCCATCCAAGAAAAAATTAACTAGCCCCTTATAAAAAAGAGGAAGCCTAGAAGGAGGATGAGGATGAAGAAGAGCTCCTCAAGAGCTTTCTCATGTACTTTACTGCACTTCAAACGGTTAGATTTTAAGCCCGTACCCCCCTGTGGTATTTCTACTACTACTATAGCTGCTTGCGACAGTTATACCTCTCGTAGCTACGAGAACCGTTACACACTTAGTCACGAGGACCGTCCTACTCTGAAAATCACGGTAACGTGTCAGCTCTCCAGCTCCTACACTAAGGACATCGTTGGAGTTCGTAAAAGGACATCCAAAGCTCACTCAAGGGGTCTTTCCCTCTGTGTCACTCTGGGAGAAATTGTCATCAATGACATATTCAGACTTGAATGTTTATTGTTCTAGAGGTGCATTTCCATTTTTACCTTGCCTCCTCATTCTGGGCCCAAAACAAGGTGGGTATTACCCGAAATCGTGAGTTCATGCAAGTGTTTCGGTTTCAAAACTCGTCGTCCATCCTAAACAAACTTGAATTTCATTTTTGAAACATTGGAGTTAAATCGTCACGTGCAAGGCACGATCAACAATTTCACACTGACACTTCGCATTTTTCTCGTGTTTGTATTGCTCGCGTCCATCCCTCACCCTTGGTTGCTCTCGCTGGCAAGGAGGGCGAGTGAAGGTGAGGGCACGAGGCCACAAGATTTTCCCTTGAGGCCCTCATGCCCTCTCAGCCACCAATCGAGCCACCAGCTCAAACGGCGGCTGGTGGCTCATTGTTGGGTGGCCGGCTGGTCACCTGACCGGCCGTCGGCCATCCACCGGCCAGCCCTAAAAATAGCGAGGGCTGGCTGAGAGCCACCCCCTCGGTATTGCGAGGTGGGAGGGCCCGAACCGGCCCCCCCGCTACATCGGGGTAATTGGCCAAAATGGCCTTAGCTGAACGGCGTAACAATCCCAAAGTTGACGCACGATGGACCACGAATGTGATGAAAAAAATGCTCACTCACGGGATCCATGGAATCATGCACGTCACGGACGTAGAACATCCCCCCCTTTTAGCCGCGACATCCCGGCGCTCTAGTAGACATAGGTCTGGAACAGCAAAAGTAGCCATCGATCAGATGATCGACATCTTGGAGGTTGTCGTAGGGCTCCCAGTAGTTGTGCGTGAAATTGTAGCTGTGGCAGATACTCGGTCATTTTTCCATGATGTCGATGTCCGAGGATATTTTTGATCATGTGCTCCGAATCCCCGTCCACTTGTACAGGAGGTGGGGGTATGACGTCTCTTCGGGGGAAGTGCATGCTCAGGTACCGGTAGTGCTTGAGCTTGCTGATGTGGAAGACAGGATGAATCACCATACTATCAGGCATGCAAAGTCAGGCAATGCCGGGAGTTTGCATTTGCTTGATCTCAAATGGTCCCAACCATTGGGGTTTGAGCTTCGTAAAGTCCTGTCCTCAGAGTTTGATGTTCATAGAGTTGAGGAGTATCAGGATGAGATCCGCGTGGTGCAGTCCCGACGTTTGTCTGATTGTCTCTAGTGGTTCACGTCTACTGTTTTGGGCGAATCTGAGACTAAGCGTGAGCTTTCTGGTCGCCTCACGCTATGTGAGCAGGAATTCAGAGACAGTCAGTTTGCGAAGGGAATAACGTCGTTTTGCGTTAGATTTTGAACATGAACATCGTCACAACATTTATAGGGCTAGTCATGAGCATTCCAATGCACCAAACCGCGCGCAATTCGGCCAAGCGTAGCTCAAGTTATGCTTGCCGAAGCGCAGGTCTCACCCACCACAGAAGCCTGACGCCGCCACTCGCCGTGGCGCCTTCGTTCACGTGCGAAGCGCCTTTCCCAAGGCGCATATCCCATTGCACATGGTGTGGGAGTCCCCTGCACTGTTTCCATGCACCCTACCCACTTTTGGGTCGTGTTTGGTGATGGGGTGTGACGAGGTTCGAAACCTGTCCGTGGACCTGCAGTCAGAATTTTGACGGTCCCCGAGTAACAAAACGTACTACTGAGTTTTGGACGTCGAGCCATGATTTTGGCTAAGTCCCTCAGTAACAACCTGCACTACTGGATCCGGTGGATGATCCACCTGATCAGGCGGATCATCCACCGGACGCCTCGGCAGGCCTATCGGAGCATTTTCTCCAGATGGTATTTTTGTTACTCGATCCGGTCAATTATCGACCGGATTTCGAGTCGCAGCCGGCTCCCAGAGCCGCTGCGCACACCCCAACTTTGGAAGGCCATATCTCCCTTGATACTTGTCCGATTCCAGCGAAACAACTTCCACCGGATTCAGAGACTCGTCAAATTTCAGGGGCAATCCTCCATTTTAGGATCCGAGCAATCTTTGAGTCGCCAGATCCGCCGGAGCGGCGTTTCCACTTTCTGGCGGCTTGTCGGCGCCTCCCGGCGCCGCACTTGGGCATGCGGAGGGGCAATTTTTCAACATTCTCCCCCTTGCACCTGCCATGCCCACTGCTCCTTCTTGCTCTCACTCATCTTCCGCTGCGTCCTCCAGCCCATCATAGCTGGTCATCCCAAGTCCGGCCATGCTCATCGCGTGCCGGTCCGCGGGTTGCGCCTTGGTCAAGCAATCCGCAAGCATGTTGTACGTGCTGCAGTGTTGCAGCACCACCTGCCCCTTCTCGACCATGTCCCGTGTGTAGTGATAACGCACGTCGATGTGCTTTGTCCTCCTGTGCTGCGTCGGGTTGTTGGTCAACAAGATGGAGCCGGTGTTGTCCTCTTGCACCACCGTAGGCTCTAGCTGCGGCACGCCCACCTCCCCCAGCAACCTGCGGAGCCACACCGCCTCCTTGACCGCCTCGGCCAGCGCGATGTACTCTGCTTCCACTGTGGAGGTGGCGACACAGTCCTGCTTCCTGCTGCACCACGAGACCGCTGCACCAGTGAGGAAGAACACGTAGCCGAATGTGGACTTCCGCTTGTCCACATCCCCAACGTAGTCTGCGTCCGTGTAGCAGACCAGGTGCAAAGGGTCCGCCTGCCCTTTGCCGTCAAACCTCAGGCGCGCGTGCCGCGTTGCCTGCAGGTAGCGGAGGATGCGCTTGACCCCCTGCCAGTGTTGTGGCCCTTGATCGGCCACGTACCTGCTCACTTGGCCCACCGCGTAGGCCAGGTCCGGTCGAGTCGCCACCATGGCGTACATGAGGCTGCCCACCGCCGATTGGTACGGCACCCCTGGCATGTCCTCCCGCTCTTCTTTTGTTTGCGGCGCCATTGCCACACTTAGTTCACAGGTCGTGGAGACAGGACTGCACACTGGTTTGCAGTCCTCCATGACGTATCGCTTCAGCACCTCGGCCACGTATTTGGCCTGCCCCAGCTCAAGCGTGCGCGCCCTCCGGTTCCGCGTAATGCTCACCCCGAGGTAGAACTCCAGCTCCCCCATGTCCGACATGTGGAACCTGCTGCTCAGCTTCTCTTTCAGCTGCTGTAGGCTCGGCAGGTCTGAGGAGCACAAGATCACATTGTCCACGTAGAGTGCGACAATCTGATGGAGCGTTTTGCTGCGCCGCACATACACACTGTGATCCGCCTCACAGTGCCTCCGCAGCTTGCACACCTTGCCCTCCGGCGCCTCCACCCCCTCCGGCACCTCCATGTAGATTTCCTTGTCGATGATGCCATTGAGGAAGGCTGTCTTTACGTCCATTTGGTGGAGCTCCATATCCTTCGCGGCTGCCACTGCAAGGATCGCCCGGATGCTTGTGAACTTGGAAACGGGGGCGAACGTCTCATCGTAGTGCTCGCCCTTACGCTGTGCATACCCCTTTGCCACGAGCCGCGCCTTGTACTTTTCAACCACATCTTCCTTTGTGAACTTGGTCTTGAAGACCCACTTGGAGCCGATGACGTTGGCATCTTTCGGCCTGTCAACCAGCTGCCACGTGTCGTTTTCAGCAATGGACGCCAAGTCCAACTTGATGGCGGTGTCCCACTGCTTTCCCTCGGGCCGCGCAAGTGCCTCTTGCATGGTCGTCGGCTCCGTTGATGCAGCCAGCATGCACCGCGTCATGCCGATCCATCGACCGGTGCTTGCGTCGAAACGCTTCCCCGCTCTCCGCTGCCTTCCGCTGCGGCACGACAGTCTTGGCGGCGCCTCGTCGCTCTGCTGCGATCCTTCCAATTCAGCCCGCTCCGGTGAATCATCGACCGGACGGCTTCCCGAGGATTGCTCCCGCTCCGGTGAACCATCAACTGGACGGGCGGCGCGTCCGAAGGATTTTTCTCCGACGCCCGACACGAACTCCGCCGGGAGTGCGCGCTTCGGCACCCGCGGTGCCTCCTTCGACGGATCATTCCGTCGGATCTCCAGCCTAGCTGCATCGTTGTTGGAGTCCTCCGCGTCGGCTGCTGCTCTTGCTGCACCGCCGCGCTCCGACGTCGCATCATCGACCTCCGCGACCGCCGGCTCCTCCTCGTAGTCAAGGAGCTGGAACCACTCCCCCTGTTTTGGAGTGTTCCCGACGCTCATGTTGTTGCTGCTGCTGCTGAAGCTCTGCTGCTCGTCGAACTCGACATCACGTCTGCGGATGATCTCTTGCGTGCGCGGGTCCCAGAGGCAATACGCCTTTTGCGCACTCTTGTAGCCGAGGAACAAGCACGGCTTTGCCCGCGGTTCGAGCTTGCTGTCGCGTTGTTGCGCCGCCTGCACCATCGCGTGCGCCTTGCACCCGAACACCTTGAGGTGCGCCACGTTTGGCTTGCGCCCGCTCCAAACCTCCTGCGGCGTCTTCCAGCCGCCCTTGCCCTTCAGCACCGCTGTTGGGGTGAGGTTCATGGTGTAGCTCACTGTACGCACAGCCTCCGCCCAAAACCCTCGCGGCAACCCCGCATCCACAAGCATGGTCCGCACCATGTTGAGCAGCGTCTGGTTCGCCCGCTCCGCCACTCCGTTGGACTGTGGCAAGTACGGCGTAGTGGGTTCCCACTTGATGCCCTGCTGCTTCATCCACCCGCTGCAGCCCACGTACTCTCCGCCATTGTCGCTGCGTAGCGCTCTGCCCTTCCGGCCAGTCTGCCTCTCCACCGATGTGACGTACTCCTTCAGCCGGTCCAGGACCTTGCCTTTTCGCTTCATGAAGTACATGTAGAGCTTTCTGCTGCAGTCGCCAATGAAGGTGACGAAGTATCTCAAACCGCCGTTTGACGGCGTTTTGAACGGTCTGCACACGTCGCTGTGCACGACCTCTATCAGGTCCTTTGCACAAGCCGCGTTCTCGTTGAACGGCTTGCGCCGTGCCTTGCCCAAAATGCAAGGCTCGCACCTTTTGTGCGCTGCTGCATCTGCGGCCGCGTCTGCACCGTCGATGACGAGGCCGCGCACCATGTCGCGCTTTGCCATCTCCTTAACGGTTGCGGGCGCCGAATGCCCCAACCGTCGGTGCCAGAGCTCCAGATCAGCGCTTCCTCCCTTGGCCATGTTGACGACGCGCTCCTGCGAATCTGCTGCGTCGGATGCCGCGGGGACCACCTTGGTCTCCAC